>JAOEHY010036980.1:66492-85851 GCA_025447955.1 Psilopsiagon aurifrons
CATTGGTGTTATCAGCGCTGTTCTCAGGCCACAAGTCAAAAACACAGTGCTGCACCAACTACCAAGAAGGAGAAAAAAATGACTGCTACTGCTGAACCCATGACAACAGGATAAAAACTAGTCAATGTTTGGAGAGTCAGTGTAAGAGGTGAAGGCTTTCAGGTGCTGGAAACAGGTTGTGCCTTGAGTTAGAAGTCAGAGGTGTGAATCAAGAGCCATGAAATTTTCCTCTGAAACAGGGCAACAAGCTGTTCAGTATGATAAAGTGCCCAGGCACAACAGCACCTGCCCCTGTGCCTTGCCTGGAAGTTGATCATGGCTTGCCAAGTGCAGGGGTCCTCTCTGAATAGATCTGCTTGCTGCCTTTAGTGTATATTTATCCAGTCCTTGGGGCAGAGAATCTGCTCTGTTCTTGTTCAGTGCTTAGCAAAATGGGATCTTTGTCCAAGATGAGAGCTCTGAAATGCCATTGCATTAAGCAGCAAAACCAGTTTATGGTATTAAGATACTGCAGAGAACACTGAATGTGAAACATCAGCTCAGGGGTCTAGCAACAGGACTAATCCTTTTACCTCTGTGCGTCCTTTTCTGGCGGTTTACTGACCCAGAACTGCTACCTTTAGAAAACTCTTGGGAAGCTGTGTGAAATGTTTTGCCAGTGATGATTCAACCCCTAACAGGTACTGGCAGGTTCAAACCCTGTGCTCTGGCCACTCTGCAGCCCTGCATGCCACCAGGGCCTCCACACACAGCCACTTTCATTTGCCCTGAGGTCAAAGTAACTTCTAGTTTATCACTTAAGAAGCAGAAAGGACCAGAGATAAAGTTATGCATGTGATTAGTATGGATCCATCCAATAAGTTTTGAGATACAGGATATATCTATCCCCTGGGATACGTTTAACTGATCACATCATGTGACTTAGCCAGTGCATACAGCATTTGGGACATTATTTCTTTCCACAGTTCCATGTCCTGCAGCTGTCTTCACCTGTTGCAGAATTGGAGATGGTGGGTTTTAGCTGCCATTTCACGGTATGAATGTAAATAGGCATTTGAGTAGACAAATCCCAGGGGCTGTCCTACTGCTCCGCTAACTGCCCATCCAAGCTCCTTTACCATGAAAGACCATTTACAGAATGAAACACGTTGTGTTGTGAAATATTAGTTTCTTATTACTTGTAGTAAAGAGTAAAGTAAGTAAAACCACAAAGTGGTTGATGGATTTTTTATAAGAAAGGCAATATGTATGTGTGTTGTTCTCTATTAGATTCCACAGAAATCAATCTGAAATCTAGTTCAGCCAAGTAAAATTAGATCTAAAAACTATTTAATTTTGCTGCAAAAGTGTTCTTTTCTCTCCTGATGCCTTGCTTGAGGACACACAGAGATAAAAATCTCGAGCTATTATCAGTTTATGTGCATCTCCATCTGCCTGTGGAGTGTACTGTATTATGTATCTTCTAAGTGATCTGGCTGTGGCTTGGAGATGGCAGTTTAAAAAACATGTCTTCAAAAAGCTTCTTATGCTATTTGAACATTCAATTTGGAAATATATTTATTTTGCATTCTATAAACTCTGACAGGCTTTTTTTCCTGTCTTTTCCCTCCCCTCCCTTTTTTGGGATGCCATCACTTTAGAAAATGGAAGCACAAGAGAGAATAATTGCATAAAACCCATCAGTGCTCAGCTCTGTGTGCTGAAGTCTTGCAATGGTGACCATAAAAATGGCCACTGGATTTATTAAGCATATAATAAATCTGCTTGATTAACACTACTTATGACTATTTGACTGTATGTCAGCTGCATATCAAACAGTATTATCAAAGAAAGCGCACCCATCTACACATGTAAGGCAAACTCAGCTGTCATGTGCTGTAAGAGAGGCAGTACAACCCTAGGAGGGGCTGATCTCACTTTACATTCAAGTGTAGACAGTGGCACGAATATGTACGTGCTTGCTAAGTACAATAAATCCCTCCCAGCAGGTGCTTATTGAATTTATTTGGGACCTGGACTATTGATTTAGACTGAAAGACTAACTTGTAGATGTCTGAAGCTAGGAGACATGATTTCTACCAGAAAATCACGGGCCAGAAGTCTTGACCCGTGTCCTGGTGGGTGTTATCACTGCTGGCGTTTAGATCATGTGGTGCAGAGGGAGATGTCCTGCTTCCCTGAGCAATGCAGCCCCAGCAAGACGGTTTTTCTGTTGACAGGTTTTCTTGATACTGCTTCAGCTCTTGATCCACTATAGGTCTGGACAACAAACTGACTGGTGTGTTACTGAAAGAGGGATCAGGACTCCTTTATGTTCACAGAGCTCATGCTGAGGGCACTCAAAGAATTGCAAACATTAGTAATTATTACATGGGGAAACAATAGGATGTTTGTATAGAAGCATTGTAGGCGAGCAGCTAAAGGTTTCTTTTATAGTTTATTAGACGATAGTTTCAGTATAAAGTGTGATCACCTAACATGGGAATAATTACGCACTTCACCTCAACACAAACTGCTCTTTTAGTTCTAAGATTTCATTCTCCAACCTGCAGTAATGCCTACAAACACACATACAGATATAGCTATTCATCTCCCCTGAACAAATGATGAAGGGACCAATGTGAACTGGCCCCAGCTGAGATGAGCCATTTGAGGGCAGACACTGCCTGTTAGCACCCCCTTTTGAGCTGTAGCCCTCTTCTTTCCAAACTGAATACCTGCTTACACATTAGGAAATGAATGGTCTGCATCAGAAAGGTCCAGTCAGCAACTAGGGATTAAAACCATTTTAAAATCTATCCTGTTCTCTGTTCATCTACTGCAAGCCAGCCGAGTATGACCTCTTTCTCTTGTACTTCCACAATAATGAATATTTAACCTGAATCTTGCCCTGATTTATTCTTTGTAACATGAGGCAGCCATGTGTTAACCAATCTGTCTGTGGGCAGCATTACCATTATAATTTAGGAATGCTCTTACTGAGATATGTATGCTTATTGAGAGCAAACAATTAAATCCAGGTGATATAAGAGGGCTGAGATTTATAAGGTTTCCTCAGACAAGATGCTACTGACAGGAGTCAGGACTGCTAATTGAGCCAGTTATTTAAGTACTTAGGCACTTAAATTCCCATTTGACTCTTTAGGAACTGAAGCAGCTAAAAAGAGTTAGGGGCTGTCCTGGGGCTGTCCCAGGCATTGCTGATATTACAGTGCCATTTGCTACAAAACTACTGCTCCAGTTTCACCTGTTAAGGCTTGACATTTTAATATTTATTAAGCTTTCCATCACAGCTTGTACAGAGTCTGAAAGCTTCAGGTTCATCACTGTTACTTTGTTAGCTTTTTTTTTTACTCTTTTTGTCTTTATTCAATCACTGTACTTCAAAATCTCTTCCTCAATTAAGTACAGTAACAAAAGTTGGCTAAAGCTTTACAAAGAAGGCCAAGTTTTCAGAGTGATGCAAAGAAAATTTGACACGTGACTCCCATCAACAATAATGATGGGGACTATGCATCTAACTCTGCATTGTGCTGACATTGTACCCTTGAATGTTAGTACAGTCCAATAATTCTCCAAAGATGAGGCAGCTTATTTTCTCTGCCATTGCTGCTTTGATGGCATTTTTATGGCATTCCCAGAAGTACTACCTGTCAGAGTTAGTACTTCCAAGGATGGCATTGCTTTGGGGTGATTGAGGATTGATGTAATTAAAGAGAAGGCAGTCTACTGCTTGCTCATCGGTATTTTATATTAAGCTTTTCACTGCATAGCTACGATTGATGATTTAAATAGTGACAAAGTTAGGCTGCTGTGTATATGCAACCAGGAGTTCAGGGTGAGTCCTGTATTTTAGGCTAAGAGAATTCTGAAAATGCCGCAGGAATTGAGTTTTCTAGGAAAACTGCAACGTCCTCATCAGCCATTTCATATCATAATTGAAAACTCCCATGTATTAGTCACAGGGAGGGACTAGTTCCAGTCACAGCTAGGGATAAGAGAGATTATTATTTCAGAATTCTTTGGAAAGGAATATTAAAAAAAAAAGGTATATAATATTATACCACTGAATAAATCCACTGGATGCAGTTGCTGTTGTCTTAAATAGCTTATCTGATTAAATCTACACATATCCACATCTGGAGCACTAACTCGAGGCTTTCTTTATAGTCACTGAAGACTTAGTCAATACAGCCTATGGCGTTAGAGTATATTAATTTCATCCTAAATTAAGTACGTGTTAATCCTGTTCATGTTTAGCCTAAACATGTTTAAAGCCATGTGAAATATCCATCATATCGTTATCTCAGTGTTTACCTGTTAACAAACAGATGAAGTGGTAAAACCTGATAGGAAAGCTCCTCTTTAACATATTGCAGACAGAGTTTGATATGGATGGTCTGGGATCGTAGAACAGCTCTTCGCACAGAAAGAAGAGGAACTTTATATTCTTTTTTTTTTTCCTGCTATGATGTCCATAAACTCCAATTACATTTATAACTTTGCATTAAATTAAATGTTACTTTACACAAGCACTTAAAAAGTCTACTAAATATCCAATAACAGTTTTCTTTATTCCCTTGTTAGCAGCTGCCATGGCAGCAGGACTTGTACAAAAATGAAAGCGATTTAGTGCATTGATTTGCAGTTGGCATAGCCCTCTGTTCTCAAACAGAACTGATTAGCTTAGCAGGAAAAGCGCCGTTTACTTTTTATTGCATTTCTTTTCTGCTCATCTCCCTTCAGTGGATGCCAAGAGGAACAGAGGAACTGTAACCTCCTGAGCAGGTTGCTTACTTTCTTCAGCTCCAAATTCTGCCATTCTGAGAACGAATTTGTCTGGATGGTGCTGCAGCATCAGTGTACAATGCCAGAGTTACTGTTTGGTATGCTGAAAACTGGTTCCAGAGAGCTCTTTCAAGCTGTTTCTATATGAAATTAACCCTGAATAGGATGAACTTCTATGTGCCAAAAAGTCCCATCTAAATCAGGATTATTTAAATTTTTTTCACCATTTAGTGGAAAAGCCAACAGGCCACTAAGGCACAATGTCCAGCTGGGAGGATTTCTCCTGCGTATGTCAC
Source organism: Psilopsiagon aurifrons (assembly GCA_025447955.1). Taxonomy (NCBI): domain Eukaryota; kingdom Metazoa; phylum Chordata; class Aves; order Psittaciformes; family Psittacidae; genus Psilopsiagon; species Psilopsiagon aurifrons. The sequence goes on from JAOEHY010036980.1 coordinate 71,577, forward strand.
TTTTGCTTCATAGACTGACCCTAAGGCTTGCCTTCTAATACATAACATTTGGAGGACTGTGTATACACTTCTGCACCTCTGATCTTCTGCGTATTGAAGCTGCTGGTGGAACTCTTGATTCACCAGTTAAAAGTTAAGATTTTCTGCAGCACAGAATGACTAGCAGCTGCAGTAAAAACAGTGGGAGTCATTGAATTAGCCATTATTTTCCCTTGAAGACCAATTCATGACAGAAGTTTGGTTTGCTTTGGATAAGACTTCATAATTTCAAGGGTCAGATCCTCAGCTGGAGTGAGTCAGTGCAGCTTTATTGAAGTCTACGAACATACACAGAGTCACGCTAGCTGAGGTCAGTGGAATAACACTATTTCAAAACAGTTAAGGATCTGATTTCATAAACTTATCAAGACTACCCAATCTTGTTAGTCCTTCACAGTTCTCATGCAAACTGGTCAAAAATTTGACAAAGTCAAAGTGTCTCAGGGTGTTAGACATTTCTAAGTCTGTTTTTAGGGAAATAAGAAGAAAAAAAAAGGAATGGGTAGGAAGCTGAAAACTATGGTTCAGGGTTATTTCTGATAACAAAGATGAAAAGATAGAAAGGGGAGAGAGAATTTTCCTACTTTCTAGCTGAAATTCACTCTTAATAATATTAATCCTTTTGGACTCTACAGTTAGCAGAGATAAAGAGGCTAATCTCTGCCTCTTCTATACTGGAAGCTCCATTAGTTCTACTAAATAGGTAATGCAACACCAGAGAAAGAAGTACATATGCATTTACCTCTCCCTCCTTTGATCTTAGCAAGAGATTATAAGACAGCTCCCATGCTCTGTTCTTTCATTTCAAAATGCAAAAGCAATCCGAAACTTTCTTCTCTCTGCCACAAGAAATCATGGCGAGGAGAGGGCCCCTTATACTAGAAAATATATAGCTCACACTCTTCAAATGTATCTAAATCCATCATGTGAATTCAGTATCTGTTATTCCCTCTTTCAAGCCATCTTCCTTCTTTCCGTAACAACAAAGAAAATACTTTTTTTCTGGTAAAGCAGGAGTTATTTGAACTACACTGACTCAAAAGACCAGTTTCCCTCATAGCTAATGAGCTCCTAACAAACTAGTGATGCACTGATAGGGACAACACGGCTACAGTCCTCTCCTAAACCACCAGAAAATAAAAGCTACCTCTCTACAGGACTTGACTTAAACTATTGCAGACATGAGTATACTCACTGTCAGCAAAACTTTGCTCTTTTGGTGCTACGTATCATTTGTTTTGCCTTGGGTGGTAAGCTAATGACTGATGGCCAGGCCCTGGCTTTCAAACTGGGAGAAAATGGGAGCAGGGATGATGTATTTTAAGTGATGGGGTAGCTGGGGGATGACAATGAAGGAAGACCCTTTTATGCAGTGTGACACAGTTGCTGCACTATCCAGAGCAGGGCTGTGGCAGGGCTGGAGACTGAGCCTGGGTCTGCGACTAATGGCCCCAGAGGAGGCTGAAACAGGGTCCTGGGTTGTGGGCTGGGTAGGAGAAGCCCATCAGTGCTCTCAGAGACCTCATAATCAAGAGACTTTTAATACAGTCTGGCTACCTGCGTGTACAGTTCCACTTCTATGTATATTTTAATGCTCTTCTTCTTTCTGTTTTGACCTTTAAATTAGACCAGTGAGTTTTCAATGTAGGAAAAATAATAATGAACATTTAATAGTAATCCTGTTCTTCCCCACTGCCAATTATGGCAGGCACTATTCCATCCAGAATACCAGTCTTTGCACTAATCACACACTTATTGATCATGCTTGCCAAGGCCTTGCTTGACTTCCAAGCCTATTAATTAAAATACATGGTGTCCTGATATGCAGCAAAGACACTGCAAACTACCACCCTGTGACTCCTTCCATGACCACCTTGCAGCGTGGGATCATGCCTATCCCTGCCATCAGCACTGGATCACCATCCCAACCACTGCCCCTCTGCTGATGGGTCACAGCCAGTGGGCACCAAAGGAGCAAGAATGCATTCTTGGGCAGCAAGCACCAGAACAGCTTCCACAGCACTCATCTGAGTAGCCTCCTGATGGGGCCAGCCTGAAGGTGACATCCTGCAGGGTGAATGGTTTCTCTGTTACCCTACGCTACTTATATCCTAGGTCAGTATAGCAGAACAACACTTAAAACCTCAATTCTTCAGTGTCAGAAATAGGATGTGCTCTGATTTGTTCAGTTTTGTACCATTCTTGTTCAAAATATGAATCCAGGACAGTGCAATGTATTTGGAGTTATGGGGGTCACATCTGTAGTGCCGTGACCAAAGACCAAAACATTGCAATCATATTTAACTTTTCCAAGGCATTTGAGTCTCCAGGACCATTCAGAATGTCCAGGAGCATTTGTGCTAAGAAAATTGAAATACTTTGGCCTTGGCTGAGCTTCAGCAGATGGATTTGCTTCATATTTGTTAACAAAAGAGAGCAAGAGATAGGGAGGGAGAAAGAAAGGTGGCAATTTGTCTCCAGAAGTAGACATAAAGTAAATCTCCAGTGAACGGAGTTTTATAGAAGAAAGTCTGTTTCCAATATTCTGCTTCCAGACTTTATAGATGGTCTTCAGGATAAATGTAAATGTCTAGTGTTGATGATTTAAATGCAAACAATCCTATCCTTTGTTGGTCTGTCCCTGAGTGACAAAACTTCAGAGTTACAATGTAACCTCTGCCACTTCCACAAATGACTTACTAGCAAAACATGAATTTGTTCAATTCAAAAGGAAATGGAGAGAAACAAAGCCGTATCTCCCCTGCAAAGGGACAACAAGAACATAAAGTCATGTTCCATATGGCCTTGATACTGTAAGGTTGTTCAGGCTGCAGATTGAGGCCTGTGTTGTCGATATGCGTAGAGTTCAGGATCTGTCTGGCTCGTGTCTACTGCTGAGAGAGTGATTTGTACCTGATTTGCTCAATAGTTTTTCTGTTTATTTCTTCCAAATATACTTGTCAGTAGAATTTGCTCAAATACTCTCTGTAAACGTATTTCATCCTATGCAAACTATTTGTTTTGACTGTTCACTACTCATGCTGTGTAACCAGGCACCTAAGGCAAACTGCAGTTTTCCAGTGCTTTTGCAGATGACTGATCCCTGAAGTCCCCTGAACTGCTTTGTAAATCTCTACTGTAATCTGTCATCAGTCACCCGATAAGGTTACCAAAAGCTATTTTTCAGTCATATAACAAGGGTCACTGTCTGTTGCCTTTTAACGGATATGCTTAGTGTCCTGACAGAAATGGAAACAATGATGGAGTGATTTGCACACACACAAAGTAAGTTGGAAAGGAAAATTTTCATGATCCCTTTTAGCCCAAGCACATTTAAAATATAAACCTCACTTCAAAGTCTCTTTATAAACTAATAATAAGTAGAAATGCTAGCTTGCAGAATTGTTCATCAAAAATAAGTACAATGAATATCTATTTTAAAATAAATGTATATTAGGTCTTCATTAGGCGTATCTCTAATCAGGCTGCTACTAAAGAGATCTGGAGCTCTGTACTACAAGGCTACATACAGAATCATAGAATGGTTAGAGTTAGAAGGGACCTTAAAGATCATCTAGTTCCACCCACCATGCCATGGGCAGGGACACCTCCCACTAGACCAGGTTGCCCAAAGGCAAATCCAACCTGGCCTTGAACACTGCCAGGGATGGAGCATCCATGACTTCCCTGGGCACCCTGCTCTAGAGACTCACAACCCTCACAGTAAAGATCTTCTTCCTGACATCTAATCTCCATCTTCCCTCTTCAGTTTAAAGCGATTTGCCCTTGTGCTATCACTACATGCCCTTGTAAAAAGTGTCTTTCCAGCTTGCCCTTTTTAGAAACCAGTTTGAAACCACTGGGTAAGTTATAGCAATAGCCTATGTTTTTTACCATCTAAAATGAGATGCAGTTTTTGCTCCAGATGAAGGAGAGTAAATAAAAAGAAAGAGCTTCTCAAGACTAAACCATAACAAATCCCTTGACCACCCCATTGTCTTTCATCTGGTCATCTTGATGCTTAGCACAGTAGTTGCTATGGTTAGATGAGATGAACCCCATTTCTGACTGTCTTGACTTGAAAAAATTCCCACAGCCAGGTTGTTAATTGGTGGATTAGTGCAAAAGTAACACTGCATTCATCTGCAAAGGCCCCTATGGAACAAAGTGCTGTTTTTAAGGTTAGTTAGCACGGCTTTCAGGAATGAGCTGAGGAAGACATGACTGCTAATGACATATGTGAAGGCAAAGGTGCCTTCAGAACAGGGCTCACAAATGTGCGTCATTTGCCATAGCTTCATGTATGAACCCAGTGAAGTCCTAGGCACCTCTTGGGGCCATTTTTATTTCTGACAACTTAGAAACATATGTTACAGATCAGAATACTCAGGGGTTTTAGTGTCCACATAGGGGTCTCACCCAGAGGCTTCCAGCCTCTCATAAACAACAAACTCTTACTGAGACAGTGCATAACCCAAAATACCTTGCTATTGCTATAGCTGAACATGAGCTAGCAGTGTGCCCAGGTGGCCAAATAGGTGAATAGTATCCTGGCTTGTATCAGAAGTAGGGTGGCCAGCAAGACCAGCTCATTTGCCTCTACTTGGCATTGGTGGGGCAACACCTTGAATACTGTATTCAGTTCTGGGCCCCTCACTACAAGAAGGGTTGCTAGACTGAGTCTTAGAGAAGAGCAACAAAACTGGTGAAGGGTCTAGAGCACAAGTCTTATGAGGAATGGCTAAGGGAACTGGAGTTTAGCCTGGAGAAAAGGAGGCTCAGGGGGGACCTTATCACTCTCTACACCTACTTGAAAGGAGTTTGTAGAGAGATCAGGGTTGGTCTCTTCTCCCAAGGAACAAGCAATAGGACTAGATGAAATGGCCTCAAGCTGTGGCAGGGGATGTTTAGACTGGATATGAGGAAAAATTTCTTGACCAAAAGGGTTGTCAAACATTGGAGCAGGCTGCCCAGGGAAGTGGTTGAGTCACCATCCCTGGAGGTATTAAAAAGTAGATGTGGCACTTAGGGACCTCGTTTAGTGGTGGGCTTGGCAGTGCTGAGTTAAGGGTTGGACCTGGTGATCTTAAAGCTCTTTTCCAACCTAAACAATTCTGGAATTGTTTAGGTTGGAAACAATTCATACCATGTGGCATAATTAAAAAAAAATAAAGATATCTGACCTAAAATAGGCAGCATGTAAGTTTATGTGTAGAGGAAGGTCATTCGGCACTGTTATTTTGTGGACTCTGCTGACAAAGTCTTTTCTGTAACATTCTAATTTCAATGCTACTATCTATAGCCTTTTGTGCAGATTTGTCCTTTCAATGTACACTGTTGTCAATGAAAAAATACTGTAAGCTGGTTCCAACGTGTGACTCAGAAAAAGATGGAATAAAGATGTTCGGAAATTTTTAAATCCACGCTGCATATCTTCAATTTTAACCAGTATTCATGCAGTCCTCTGCAGTTTGGAAAACCTCTTTCATAAGCTGCCTTCCATCTATAAGCAACAGCCAAAGTCATCTAAAAAAATTTTAGCATGTGATAGCAATGATTACCAGCTCTCGTGGAGTGGACAACCTTGGAAATCTAAGATAGACAATGTCTATGAAAGAGTGTACATACACATCACCTTTGCATGCCTACACACATATATTTACAGGAACCTCTGTGGTTTTCCCAGCAGAGGCACAGAGTTTGTAAATTATATCCTCCAAACACCTGAACACATACAGAAGCCACCTACACCTCAGAGTTCTTAGCATCTGGTAAAGATGCTCATGTTTGAAACAGGGTTCTCGATGTCCAAAGGAAAGCCTTAAAAAGTAAGGCTTGGCAGACTCACAGGTTAAGACTGTTATGATGAGGCTTGTAGTAGAGAATTGTAGTAGAGATCTGGAAATAGGTAGATCTGGATGAATGGTAACTTTATAAGGAACAGCACAGACTATATGTTCAGAAAGACATCCCATTTTGATTTCATATACACAACTATCTCAGATATTGCCTATAAGCCCATCAGAAGAATAGGGTTTCCTGGCTCACAAGATTGATTTTCCTTTTGAAGGTCTGCTCTGAAGTATTATTTAAAGAACAAAAAATATCATAGCTTCTCCCTAAGTAATTTAAAACCAGGAAAAAAAAAGGCTTCCTTCTGTGCTTTCCTCTTTCTTACATGCTGCCCAAGTCTAACAGGCTGCTCAGCAGGATGACAGGAATTTACTTTTTGCTCCATGGCATACAGAAAAGGCATTAAAATACAAAGTCCTCATGGAAATAATTACATCAATTTTGCAATCAACAAGAAAACAAACAAACAAACCCCAATGGGGTCAACACTGAATGTACTAATTGTAGCAATGCTCTGTAAAATAAAAGTAATTTCACCTTGAAATCTGGCATTAATTACAATATGGAGCACCTCCGCGACTTAGCATTTTAGTTTGGTTTTATGGACGTAGTTAGAACAGAGGTTTCTATGTGGAGTGTTTTTTAGTCATTTCGTTTACGATCCATTTGGCAATTATTTTACACAATCTATTTGCTGCATATGAGTTGTTGCTTCTTTTTGTTGCCACACCTGTATGACTTGGGAAATACCACACTTGGAAGCAAAATTCTTCACAAAGTCATTGAGATTAATGTACTGGCAAAACTCAAGTAAAACACAAATCTGTATTTGCATTTAATGTACATGGCATTGAAAAGATCTGCTGCTGTTGCCTTCTAGGCAGTGGCAGGAACAATATTTTTAAATCAGTTCCAATTTTCAACACCAGCATTTCAAATTTCCCACCTTCACATAGGGGATCAGCTTGCAGAAGTCCAAGAATATCCTGAAAAAGTGCTGATTTTTTAAAAATCATAAACATAAACCAAAAGGGAGGCACCAAAATTTACACACAACTCCCCCAGTTTTGCCCTTAACTTTAATAGGGAAATTGAGATCTTGTTTTAAACTTCAGAGCTTACACAGATTAACTGGATAATTCATGCTTTTTTAGGCAAAACCTAGTCTGGTTCTAGTACCAGTCTGATTCCTGACTTAGATTTAAGTTTTGTAACTTGGGAGTAGCTTTAATTTGAATACTGATGATTTATTCAGTTGCATTTCTTTTTCTAGCAGCAAGTGGTTTCAGTTAAAGAGATCTGCATTAGCAATGCACGTGTTCAGCCTCTGTACTGTTAAATTAATAGTGATGTATATGTGTTTGTAGGCATAGTGACCTTTTTTAGCTTCTCATTATGTTTGAAAATAGTTCTTGTTATCTGACTGAATGAATTATGTTGAGCATTGTTATGTCTCAGATAACCTATTGAAACTAGTTATTTTCCATCATACTTTAAATGTTAAAACTAACAAGCAGTTAGGTAAGCATTACACTGGAGACTATCATGTCTTACATCTAAGAACATGCACTTTTAAAACTGTTCAGATTAAAGATGAATCAAAGTGCTTCAGCTTCAGGGATAGGACTGGAGGTGCACATCCCTCCAGACGTAACTGGTGTATAAAATCCAACAAAAATTGCTTTTAAAATTTAATAATTCACAAAATCTATGGTTAAGCACAGCCTGGCTGGGGTAGATAAGTAAAATAAATACTGCAAAGTCAATTTTTAATAATCTGTGGCATGAAATTTAAGCACAAGAGAAAACATTTCACAATCAAGTTGGAAGCTTTCTGTAAATGATCAAATAAGAATTTTAACCTTCCTCACTTACCAATGCAAAATACATCCAGTTTATCCTTTAGTCCACAAACATATTCCTAGATTTTTTTGTTTAAATGCCTTTTAATTCAAATAGACCCTTTGCTGTAACTCCTTTTTAGAGCTGGAGTTATTTACAACAATGACAAAAGATAAACAGATACTGGAGCCTCTTATTTGGTGGTGAATTGGCGCATTATATGCAGTCACAAGAAATAATGTAATTAGTTCCTGTGCTAGTCTGGTAACGAGTGGTCTGGTATATTTACCTAATTATTGAGGCAACACATTTACAACTGAAGGGATTTTATTATAAGAGGTTTATAAAACTCTGATTTAGGCTGATCTTCAGTCTTTTAATGCCAAGTAAAAACTGGCCTTCAAGCAACATTTTTGTATGATGAAGAATAAAATCCCAGGTGGATTATGACAAGTCTGTGTGGTCCTAGAAGAGAAATCAAAATGGAAAGCTGGAAAATTAAATGGTAAGGGTAATACATATATATGCACACACTCTGGAGGAGAGAGAGAGAATGTGAAGATTTGTACATATTTTATGCATCTGGAATCAGTACGTTAACATGCTGTTTATGTTAAGAGGTGTACCATCTGCAAGGAATAAAGAAAAGGAAGAGATTATACTATATTATGGGGAAATCATATTTTGACTTTATTATTATGGCTGTAGCTATTTTATGAAAAGGAGGAGGATTAATAATTGTCTAACCAACCAAAAAGGAAAGGGAAAGCAAAACGGGTTTTTCAAAGTAGCAGATTATTTCTCATGCAATAATGAAGGGCTTGTGTAATAGAGCAGGAGGAAGGGCAGCGACAAGAAAGGAGACTGAGTCTCAAGGTGGGAGACAGGCAAGAGCTTGGAAGTCTTGCAGGGCTGAGAGCGGTTGCAGAGAAAAGGGTGAGTATGTATCAGCAGCCACAGGCAATGCAGCCAGTGACAAAAGAGGACCTCGGGCGTCCTGGACTTACTGCAAAGAGGATGCCAATGAGCCACGAGACTTGGTTGCCTGCCTTCTTGGCACACCTACCTCCTGGAGTGCCCTGGGCATGGGCAAAGGCAGGACAAGCAGTTGCTGCAACACAACCCTCAGTGCTGACAGGAGATCCTGCAGCCAGGGGCTCATCTGGGGGGGGGATGTGGGGTAGCTATGTCTTCTCACATGCCTATGTGAAGTCTGGCACTGATGTGGAGAGGGGTCATTGCAGTCAGCACACAGAAGATGATGACACTGGGTGTCAAAATTGAGTGCCCTGGTTGTAAGCTGTTAGGAAATGATTTGCTCAGAGGAAACTGCAAGGAAAACATGCAACATTTCAGCCTAAGGTAAAAGACCAAGAAGTGGGCAGAGCTCACCCCTACACAGACTGTCTGGACCACACTTATGGCACTTTTTATTTGCACTCTTTCTTTATGGATATTTGTATATGTTATTGTACCTCCCCCCCACCTCCTGCTTCTACTCCAATCCAGCACCTTTTTGTTCTGAATGGAAAGACAATCCTCACAATGGGCCTTTTTTCCTAAGAAATATTGGTTTCATTTACAGTGGGCTAGAAATGCATGTGCTGCAGTGCCCTGTGCCTTTCAATCACCTGCTGAGAGCACTGACTTCTCATTGTTTCCATTTTAACACTGCTCTTGCAGCTGCAGTTGCAGCCTTTTGAATTAAATCTGGGTTAACAGTCTGAGGACAGATAAGCCCCAGGAGAGGAAATGATGTAAATCCAAGCAGCAATTCTTTAACCTATTGTTTTTTTATGACCGGCTGGAAGACCCGCATGTGATCAGAAGCAAAGTGCATTTTTGCAGTTTGTTCTGATTTACAAAAACCTTTCTTTTGGTGTTTGCATAATTTTTCAATTAATCACCAGGACAAGAACTCCTGAAATCTCTCTCCCAGGCATTTAAGGTATTCGTGCTAATGTAAAAGCTTTAGACACTGATGATAAGGCCAAGACATGGAGTTTTCCATTTATTTCACACTTAAAACATAGTCCAAATGTTGACTGTACCTTATACTTCACAACAAGTGCATCGGTGATTACTGAAAAAGCACAGATGGGGCAAAGACAGTTTTTCATTCCTTGTTCCATATGATAGAACTCAACACATCTGGTATGCTATGAAAAGCATCTTTGCACTAATTTGTTTGTCAGTATCTATTGAAAGGACTATCTGTCATCCTGTCTCGTTTTGTTGCCCTGAGACATCTGAAGACAAGACTAGTCACAAATTGCGACTGCTAGCCACTTGGGACTAACTGGTAGAAACCACCAGCTGTTCCAAGGTTCACCAGCAGTGGATTTGTTTCTTTTTTGTATTTTTTTTTGTAAGCAAAAATTTCAGTGTAATCACTCCTCAGACATTTTGCATTTGTAAGAAACCAAATCACTTGAGCAAGAAACATTTTGTTTGTCCTTGCTGTCTGTGTGCACATTTCTACCTGTTTCTATGTCTGGGTGAGTGTTCTTTGACTGTACAAGAATAATACAGGGGGCAGAAAGTGCATTTGCTGGTGGTGTGCACGTGGTGATCTTAACACTCTCCTTTGTATGCTAGTTCTTTTATGTTGGGAACCTGGCCATAAACAGATTGGTTTGTCAAGGAAAAGTAAGGTTCGTAAAGGAACCTTGGTGTTTGTATAGGCTGATCAATACAGGCTGAAAATATTTTTGTCCCATAATTCTTCATGCTGATCATCTTCTTGAAAGACAGACTTGTGATTTATGATTTGTTATATTTATTTTGCCTCATCTCCTTACCAATAAATCAAAGTGTGGATGCAATTTCTTTTCCAGTCTGATTTTTTAATTTTCATATTATAGATGCTTTATTGCATTAAATTCTGATTGTGTGAACAATTTAAGCCATTTCCCTTCAGCCAAGAGCTATTCTGGCACAAGAGCGCAGGTCTGATTGAAGGTGTGAATTTCAGGTTCTATTAATGGGTGGACAATATATACGTAAATTGCATTCAGTAAAATGAGAAAACCTATGAAACACAGTGGAAGCATTCCCATGCCCATTCAATGGGCATATAATGTCCAAAACTACTGGATTGGACCGTCTGCAGATAAGTAGTAATGCATTTTTATAATGAATCTGACTGATAAGCAATATACCAGCATAACTTGCACTTCATGCCAGACATTTCAAAATAATGAAAATATTTTTCTACTTAATGGCATATAATCCTTTGAAACTACTGATCCAAGTAACAGGTCATACTTTGTTTCTCTAGTATTACTGAAAGAAGAAACAGTACCTTATCTGCATGGGAACAATGACACAATGCATGTTTGCCAGTTTTTCAGAGGAGTAATCTTAAGCGCCTGCGACCTGCTCCTAAGCTTTAAACATGAGCCCCAAATGAGTTCTGCCTCAGATTAAGGATGCGTTCTGATCCAGAGTATTCCATAAATGTGAAGAGATAGAAAAGTGTTCACACTTTCTCTCTGCTAATAATTCAATTACAGATGAAAACCAAACCCAGCCTAGTGATTTGAAACAAGTGCTATCCTCTCTGATATATGCAGCTATTGAATTGTTTAGGGTTCTGACAAATGGATGAGCAGACCTTCCTTATTTTTTCAGAACCTCTGATGTTTACTGCCATTTTGGACCAGATTTTTCAGATGGTCTGAGCCAATGTACGTCAGTTAGCACCATCTAAAAACCTGGCTTCCTTAGTTGCTATTGTCTCATGTGAATCATCCCCTAGCCACTAGATGACAACACTCCTTTTTTCCAAACATACTGTCTAGATGGTACTAATTTACACTATTTGGAAGCTGCAGTTATATAAGACTTGGATTTATTGCAAGAAGGGCCCCCTTTGAAAGTGAACACTGCAAGAATCGGGCCCAGAATGGGCAATCAGATGTGATGGAAAAGCATGTTCCTCACTCCTGCCAATACCTGAATTACAGCGTATGAGAATGATGCCAGTGTGTCTTGTTTTCTTATGTCCATTTCACATCTCTGGTGGGGTAAACCTTGCTAAGGTTGCATATGAGAGACTTTTATTTAGTTTTAGAAAAAGAAACAAAAAAATAGAAGTCTAGTGAACCAGAATATGCTGAAGGAATCCTTAAAAATTAAGACAGCCTTCCATGACTGCAAAGCACATTTTGAGCTGGATAATTTGAGGATTAAACGGCCCATAATGTAGCTGGTTTCACAAAAAGTCTAATTTGATAATGAAGTGTTCTTATGCAATTTAAGCTTTTCAGATGGCTGATAAACATAGATGTGGTGTGTGTTAAATGAGATTATGTTCTAAAAAATGGTTGCAGTGAATACACAGCTCTTGTGGAGAGCAGTAGTATGATGCTGGACCCTGCATTTATATCAAAATTATACCCTTGTGACACTCAAAACACATGCTTTTACTATTTCTTTTTCACCATAAGATTAACACTGAGTCTGTCACTTCTTGGTCTTGGCTTGATAAGCAGCTTTGTGGTTGCAGGGCTCATTACAGAATGGTTGATGCTGGAAAGGACCTCTGGAGATCATGTAATTCAATCCCTCTCCTCAAGATGAGGCACTCAGAGCAGGTTGCCCAGGACCATGTCCAGCAGGGCTTTGAATATCTCTATGGATGGAGACTCCTCAACTAAAGCTAGTCTGAGCAATGGCAGCTGAAAACCATTGCGGGTCTGAGGCAGAGGTATTAGCTGGCAGTTAATGGAGGAAGACTGCATAAGGGCAGTAATATCAATGCAAAAGTACTTTGCCTTGGAGAGAGCTTCACACAGAAAGATAATATTTTCCAGATTTTTAGTGGGAGGTTATACATACACCTGAAATAATTGCTTGTCTCTTCTAAGAATCCCAGTGAGCAGCTGGGACTTCTGGAACTCAGAGACTTCACTTTCGTCCTCCTCTCCTTACCCTACAGATCTTTCTATTACACAGCTTATTCCTTGTAGAACTGCAAAGCCTTGGAGGAAATATGATGAGAACAGCTTTTACCAGGAGACTTTCTGTATATTTTACATTCAGCGGAACACAAAATCAGGGTCAATTTAGAGAGAATTTCATTGATACTGCTTACAATCAAAGTGAAAGCTAGACAGTACAGCCCATGCACCTGAGAAGCAACCCATTTTTAACATCATTTGATTTAAACTTCATCGAACATTGGAATTCTGGGCACATTTTTTTCCTAGTGTTGTATACTGAATCCATCACGGTCAAACAAATAAAACTTTATTTGAAAATTCCTTACCTGTCTACTTCAGTTTGCTTAGTGAAAAATTGATGTGACAGAGATTTCTGAAACCCCTTTCTTCCTGCAGGGATTAATTCTGGTGGGACTTTGTGTGTTAGGTTTTTTTATAATCTCTGCTGGCTGTGAAAAAGGACGACAGCACTTATGGAAATTATCATGCTGGTTGCTTCTGTACTTGCTGTCAGTTTTCAGTCAATAGAGAAAGACAAAAGTATCATAGGCTGAAAATGGTGCATGATGAGAGAACTCAAGGTTGAATTTTTATTTTCTTTAAAAAAAACCCCACATTCCTACAGTTTCCTGGTTTTCTACCACCTTTATTCTTTTAGGCCCAGCAAGAGAAGCAACACCTGGGAGATGAATGGAGAGTGGACAGTACGAAGAATCTAACCACAACCCTTGAATCTGACCTATGAATGGATTACAGAATCATAGAATAGTTAGGGTTGGAAAGGACCTTAAGATCATTAAGTTCCAACTCCCCTGCCATGGGCAGGGACACCTCCCACTAAACCATATCACCCAAGGCTATGTCCAACCCGGCCTTGAACACCTCCAGCAATGGAGCATTGACAACTTTCCTGGGCAACACATTCCAGTCCCCTGATCATCCTCGTGGCCCTCCTCTGGAATTCTTCCAACAGTTGCATGTCCTTTTTATGCTGAGGACAACAGAACTGCGCACAACACTCCCAATGAGCTCTCACAAGAGCAGAGCAGAGGGGCAGGATCACCTCCTTCAACCTGCTGGTCACACCCCTTTTGATGCAGCCCAGGATACGGTTGGCTTTCTGGGCTGTGAGCGCACATTGAAGCTGGCTCATATTCATTTTCTCATCAATCAACACCCTCAAGTCCTTCTCCGCGGGGCTGTTCTGAATATCTTCTCCTCCCAACCTGTAGCTTTGCCTGGGATTGCTCCGACTCAGGTGTAGGACCTTGCACTTGTCATGGTTGAACTTCATCACGTTGGCAACAGCCCACCTCACAAGCATGTGAGGGTCCCTCTGGATGGCATTCCTTCCCTCCAGCATATCAACCAAACTACAGAGCTTGCTGTTATCGGCAAACTTGCTGAGGGCACACAATCCCACAATCCATGTCACCAACAAAGATGCTGAACAAGGCCAGTCCTAACACCGATCCCTGAGGGACACCACTCGCTACTGGTCTCCAGCTGGACATTGAACCATTGAGCACAACTCTTTGCGTGTGGCCATCCATCCAGTTCTTTATCCACTGAGTGGTCCACCTATCAAATTGATG
>JAOEHY010036981.1:0-10081 GCA_025447955.1 Psilopsiagon aurifrons
CCCCCCCCCCCCCCCCCCCCTCACCGCCGCCTTAAGGCAGATGGCTGAAATACTTTCAACCAGAATGTTCTTCAACAACTGTTTTCCATGAAAGTAGTTTTGATGAAAAGATTCCCCAGTTTCCCTTCTAATGAAAAACCCAAGTCCTGCTTTTCAGTCTGAAATTCCTCTTGCTACTTTTGCCAAATAGCAGCTCAATATTTAGCATTTTCTACAACAGATGTGAAAAGAAAATTAAGACTGACTGAAATTTTACTCAAGAAAAGGCACAGTTCCTGACCTGTGATGATGGTTGGGATGTGGTTTCAACTGCTGTTTTTTAAGGAGCTCAGCTGACTAAGCTGTTTCACTGCTCTGGAGATCAGGGCCGCCTTTGCTGCCAGAGGCTGGGTGCTCCTCACCACAACCCAGAGCAGAGGAATAGAACAGACACCCAGAGCCTAGCATCTTATTACATGTACAGATATACCTGCCTGCATTTCCCATGGAAACTGCACTTGTGATGCTGGCTTTGTGCCTTCTCCACGTTTACCCTTGGGTGGTATCCTTGAGGGCAGGTGCAACCTATGGAAACAGCACATTTTAAACAAATAAAAGCGAATGTCTTGAGAATGCAAGCTTTCAACATGAACTCATGCAAACAACAAACCAGAAACATCTGCACTGTGGAGTTGTGCTCAACCAAACATTGCAAAGGCAGATCAGCAGGGAGCTGCAAGCCCAGTTGACACCACAATGGTGTGGCCCCCCCTTACAGGTATTGCCCTGCTGTGGACACACCAGTGAGGCATAGCCCAGGCTTGACAGTCCCAGCAGTGTGTTCAGGGTTTGCCACACAGCCAGCACTGGCAGCAGACATGATGTTCAGACATAGACTATGACAATCTCTCCTGTCATAGTAATTGAGATAACCTCAATTAATGGAATTAAAGAAGAAAGAATGTGTGATTCTACGAGGCTCCTCAAACAAGCAAGCAATGACAAAGCATATCATCCATCCATAAGCTTATTCCCCACTCCATTGTCAAGCTCAGGAAGCAGCTTATTACTTGCTGTTGGAGTCAACACTCTGCTCCTGATGTAAAATACTCTTCTCTGCAATCTGTTATTAACCTCAGCCCTATGATGTGCTTTTCACTTGTATCTCACCAGCTCCCTGAGCCTTCCTCCTCATTAAGGCTACTCTGCAACTGAGCTGCTACACAAGTACAAAGACACAGTGCTACTACTGACTCAAAACTAAGCTCCTGTTTAATTTGAGAGGTTCTGGGGCTTTAGCCATAGTGCAAACACCTGTGAACCTGGAGTCAGGGGAAAAAATTCCCGTGGTGCAACTGAGTGCCATTGAGCTCCAGCCATGAAATCAAAACGTTTACTTTGTTGGGCTGTGCCTGTGTCTTGTCAGGCGCACAGCCTCTCACAGCACAGGAACAGGCTCTGTTCCCAGCTCTACCACAGACTTCCCGCATGTGTCTGGAAAGAAATCACCAAGAAGCACATCTGAAAAAATGTTACCCGCCCCGCTCCAGACATTTGATCTCACACCTGGCCCAGCTCTCAGCGGCACTGGACACTGCAAACACTGTTGGCTTCGACTAGGTCACTTCTGAAATCCAGACCTGATGGGCAACAGGGATGGAAGGAACATCTGCTTCTTCAGTGCGCTACACAGGCTGCACACTAAGGTACCTTTTCAACAGAGCTGTGTACAAGTCAAACCAGTTAAACCAGCGAACAGTTGCTCTTTGTTCTGCACACATGCCAGAGCACTAAAACCTCACAGTTTGGCACCAAAAAGACAGAGACCCAAAGCTAGCAACTGCTTTTGAAAACAGAAAACTCTTTTACTTCTGTTTTCCCACGTGTAAACAATTCCATCCTGCTACTTAGGACTCCCAAGCACTTGCAGAGCACTGAGAGCATCCCATAGGTGACATAAAAGCAGTTTGCAGTACTTCTTGCTTCATCTGCTTTTAGATAAGGTGCTGGCTGGACACTAGTAATATTTGCTATGTCAGGCACAAAATAAGATACTGTTGCACGTGCTGTGAAATAAATTGCTGTTGGGCATGCTGAATATAGCGGCTGCTTTTTGACATTTCATCCGGTGCATTATACTCTATCCTAGGCAAGGAGTAAGTGTGTGGAAATAGTTGAACACCGGAGACAGCTTTAGAAGAAGAGAAATCTAAAGTTTCGAAAGTGTTTCTCTGCCTTGCCAGACTTTTTTGAACATAGCTTTCCCTGTAGAAATTTTGAGGAGGAATTCGCCTGTGCATTTGACAGGTGCCTTGGTGGAGCAGCATATACCTACCTTTCATGCACTGCTATACATGGCAGAGCTGAGCATGCTCTGTAAGAAATAAGCATAAGACTTCATGCTTCAGCCAGTATCAGTGGTCTGATGTGTCGTCTCAGCCAAGTGGGCAGAAGCATGCTGGTTATTCACCGCTGATCAGTCCTGATGCTGTGGTTTTGACAGCATCCAAGGAGCCATATTTTCCCCCAAAAGAAACCTGGGAATGGCCTTGATGAGTGATATCTGCTGCCATGGGAGCAAGAGCTATCTCGGAGTTCCTCCTGCATCAGGGTGATTGCAGGCAGCAAGGATGCGGCAAGCAAGAGGTGAGTCAGGCAGCACACGTCCTCAGTGTCACACTCCACGGAGCCTGCTGGGACACGCCATGGGCAGGAATCACTCCTCACCGGGGCTTTTTCAAATTAGCAAAAAAGAAAAAAAAAAGCCAAACAGTGAAATGTCAATTAAAACAGAGTAAGGAAAGTGGCATCTTGTGTTCTTCTGTCTCCTTCATTCCCAGGAGTCTCTGAAGCCTCAAAAGAGTGGCAGCATTTCTGAAAGCAAACTTTTTTGATAAATGATGCAGTTATTTATTTTGCAGGAAGCTAAGATTTGTCACCATGCTGTTTTCAAAGTAACACAGCATCTAACAATGAGAATCATAGGCAATTCAGTGCATGACACTCCATTTGTCTCAGAGGAAAAGACCTTGTTTGACCCTCTCAGAATTTGAACCTGTAATTCCACTGAACCAAGGGCTTTGAAACCTGAAGCTCAGCAGTTTTCTCCCTGAAGATAAGGCTAGGTTTTCCTGCTCCCCATGAATCACCACAACCCTGCAGACTGCTTGGAACATGAATTCTCCATTACACAGAAAACACCAGCATCTGTACATCCCATCAGCAAAAGGTGACCAACATGGTTGTGCAGCTATCCATGACACCATCCAGTCCTGTCATGCTACAAGGTTAGGTGCTGAGGATGGTGGAATGAGGTGCATGGGATGCATGTTGTCTTCTTAGACACTTGCAACCTGTTCCACTATTTATGTCCACTTCAGCTTCCTCTGAAGCATCTGACAGGCAAAGAGAGGTTTTTGCCTTGCCTAGAAAACCCTAACTTTTCCCCATACGATCTGTGCTAGGGTATGCTTTGCTGATTTACCAGGAGCAATGCATGCACATCCTGAAGCGAATTCAGGGGTTGCCGGTCCCACCCCAGATCTGCAGATTTTTAAATAGAAGATGACAAAGTTGGAGCTGATCTGGGAACCCTGTTTAGCCTAAATTCCCTCTGTCCACCCCAGAACCTTGGCACTTCTCCTCCAGCTGAAAATGCAAATGCAAATGGAGACAAATGCAAACTTTACAGCTTGGATCGGCACCTTGCCTCCTCCAGGGAGCATTACCCCACCAGTCTGAATGTTCTGATGTAACAGGCATTGCACCAGTGAAGACCTAAGAGACAAGCCCCAGGGCTACACTATCGTTGTGAAATAAACATACTGAATTGCTCAAGAGATCCTATGATTGTCTGAAGGCGGAAGGACCTTGCTTTCGTCTGCTGCTCTGCTGAACATCACAAATCAGACCAGCAAACCCATGCTGATGTGGAAGGGCTGTAGCCACTCAGGGCACGGTGGCCATCCTTGGAGGGCGCAACCCTGAGCCAAGGTGCGCACAGGCATGCCCATGCTGCGAGGGAGGGCTGGCTCTGGAAACCCAGCTACTCCCTCAGCTGCTGGCAGTGCTGAATTGTGGCAGGCAGCTGAGGCCAGAAAAGCACTCCAGGTTTCCAAGGAGAGACGCATGCACCCACTGACAGCATTTTCCCCAAGCATTACCCAAATCTGCAGCAAGTTGTAACAGGCTTGCAATAAATTTGCCCTGTCAAACCCTCCCTGGAAGAGTCTCTCCTAACACTCAGGAGGGCAGACCTCCTGCCCTAGAGAGGAGGGAAGGAGGAGGCTGAGGTGGGTAACCAGACACTTCTTCACTGTCTCTTCCATCTGCAGCATGTTCAAAGCAGCCTGCCACAAGCATGTCTTCGGAGGTCGGACACCTTAGGAGGATGGCTGCTTGCCAGGCCAGCTGTGGGAGCTGGGTTCTCTGCCCGAGACAAGGCCATAGGGAAGGAGAGGCTGTCTCCTGCCCTGGGTGCTAAACCCCCCAGCTCCCTTGGCCAGCAGCAGCCTTACCACCCATGCTGTGGTTCACAGGCCCCCTCTGTAGTCCCAGAGGCAGCAAATCCATTTTCTGTGCCCAGGAAGAAGCGCTGCTGTCACACAGAGTTGGGAGAGCAACTGTCTTTGTCCTGCCTGCAGGTTGTTTTAAAACCCCATATTCACACCAAACAGCCTTGGAAGCGGGGAAGGGGGGGCCCATCAGGTTGTGTCAGGCTTTACCCTGCAAGAGAAAGAGGGGGCTGTGGTTAGAGCACAGAACAGAGAATTAGGACATCCAAGGTGGTATCTCTGCTGACAGACCAGACAGCCCAGCAGGCATGGTGGCAACCCATGTCTTTGGGAACCTGATTCTGTGTAGTTCAAAGCTTCTCTCATCAGGTCTCCCATGCTGTGCTGATGCTATCACACCAGCATAATGTGTTCATGGCAGACCTGCAAAGCGGCTCTGAGAAAGACTTCTTTTCCCCACCAACCGCCCCACTTTTTACAGCTAAGCAGAAATAAAATGTTTCCTGATGTTCTGCTGGGGGAAAAAATGATATTCCCCTTCCCATTTTAGTGGTCAAAAGAAATGTTAAACAGAGGTAGCTCTCAAGAGATATTCAGCTGGAGAAGGGGCAAGGTCCTGGGGCAGGGAGAGGGAAATCAGGCCAAGCAGGGCTCCCAGGTTAGCTCCATGTACTCCAGAGGAGAGCATTCAAACCAGACCTGAACTGCAGTGTGGAAGCAAATTGCAAAACACAGAGACTAACTTCAGCATAGAGGTACCCAAGCACACAACCTGCCACACGGGTGCCAACAGCATCGTCTCTCCTCTATCGCTTTCTTCCCTCCATTGGCATCATCTCTTGCTCAAGCAGGGTGAACGCCAGCCTGCCAGCCTCGGAGCTGCTGTGAGATACCTGTGCCTGCCCTGCCCCAGGCTCCCAGCACTGCTGCCCAGAGCAGAGCCAAACCAGGATGCTCTGGATGCCAGCAGGGCTTTGGCAGAGAATTAGCAGAGAATTTTTCATGGCCTTGGATTTTAACGGGACTCATTCCCAAAAAAAGTCCAGAGCCTCATTGCACTTCCCAAGCAGAAAGGGATCACCTGAGGGCTTTGAAAGGGAAAGAGGAGGCACTTCATTAACACTACAAGAGCAGAACTTGGCAAGAAGGGAGAGGGGTGTCTTGAGCCCAGGCCACGCACATGGCAGGCAGCGTTTTGCTCCATCAGTGGTATGGACGTTCAAGTATGCTGGGTTCCAGGTTAAAGGAATACGCACTTGCGCATATCATTCAATAAGCAAGTGAGATGCCACTTCAAGGTCACACTGAAACTGGCCTCTCTGTGGATCCTAGGAGTAAAATAGGATTTGTGGCTATAGGAATTCAACAAAAAAACACCAGAATTGTTGTTTAGGTTGCACATAGCCAAGGATCTGGTTTCAGGGGCTTTGCAGGGATATTCCATGCCACTTCCAAGGACTTGTTAAAAAATACTTCATACCAACAGAGTTCTGTGGTATTTTTTTCCTGCTAGTCCTGCAGGCTACCAGGGGGAAAATCGCTAGCAGGATTTCTGTAGGACTCTGACTCACACAGGAACTTTTATTACTGCTTTTAAATATTTGACTGCCTTTTGAGTGCTGGCAGAAAAGTTATTAAATATTTTACCAGACGTGGCCAGAAATTCTTTATAAAACCATCCTGGCCTGGCATAAAGCATATGTCTCTACTTATCTGCATAGCATGTGCTCAAAGCTTTCACATGTCCCCTGCCAGTGAAAGAAACTTGGGACCTGCATGTTTGTAGGCTGTGGATAAGCAGATCATTCAATGTCCTGTGCTCATGTGAGTAAATCTTCTGGTATGCAAATAGTCCTGCTGCAATAATCAAGATATATCACACTTGCAGGATTGAAGAGGCCAGGGCCCTAGTACAGACTCTAGGTTATGGTTCATGTCCACAGCTCTTGGGCTGATTCTGCCAGGATCCATCTGCTCAGCCACTCAACCCTTACTCAAAGGATTACACTGAGTGAGAAGCTCTTTTTCTTGCAAGTAGTCCTGTTAATGTCACTACGTTGGGTGACATTTTCAGTACTGCATGACAGATTGTTTCTTTGCTCACAGCCCTTTCCCTTCCATCATTGTTTTTTTTCCCCTTCATCTTTCTCACACAAAGTAAGATGAAACAAAGAAAACACATCCCACAAACCAGAGCAGAGATGAACTCCATCCCAGCGCTGCATGGAAGAAAGCAGGAATAACATCACTGCCTGTTTCCACTTTCACAACAGCAGTAAATCAACACATGCTGCTAAAGGGGAACATCAGAAGTGCTTGGGTCTGTATTTTGTTACTCAATTCCCTGATTATTTTGCTGATCAAAAGCAGTGGGTTATCTCTGAAAGTGCCTGCTGCTTACCTGCTTACCTTAGCTGTGATTCAGGAAAGTAACAAATACAGCTTCAAATTCACTGCATCCCTCCACCTGCATCCTGGAGCTGAATGCACCTGCAGTTTTTATCACTGCAATTTAGTGTTAAACCTAAGTGGGTAAGTGGAAGGAGTGAGGATCTGTACATCAGGGACAAAGTAGACTAGGAGCAGCGCCGTTCCTATTGCAGGGAGTAGGTGTATGCCCAGACTGCTCCCCACTTTACAGGGGTTACTGCTAAAATGACCAGGTCTGGTAGCGCTAACCATGTAACCTCGGCACTTCAGATTTGCTGGAGATTTCGTGCCCAAGCAGCCTGCCTGCTCTAAGGTACTTCCTACTCTGGCACCAGTGCTGAAGTGAAGCAGCTTAGAGCTGACTCGGGGCTGTCCCTGTGGGCGTCACTGCAGGGAAATCTCGTGTGTTACACAGCTGTCAGCAAGGCTGAACTTTGGTGTAATACAGGCAAGACTAGGCCCAGCCTCTGATCTGCACCACAAAACTGCAGATTTATATCAAATTCCCACATTTCAGTGGCTTCTGCTTCGATGCAGAATGGCCACCTGAGGTTTCAGAAAGGCTCAGAAGTGTCCTCCTGGGTGCGAGCCTTCCCTGCTCCCAGCCACGCGTGTGCAGTGTGCGCACTGCACCAGCACACCATCCGTCCCCAGCGGCATCCAAACCACTGCTCTCCGCACTCGCTCGTTATCACTGACTTCAGCGGAGGCCCAGTGAGAGCCCCGCCGCATCCACCTACAGAAACCTGAGGAGCAGGAGGGGTCTGGTTTGCAAGCTGCTTCCTCCCACAGGTCCGGCCGGGCTCCGAGTAACCCTGCATGTCCCGGGGAGCCAGGCAGGGCAGAGCTCGGTATTAGCAAGGGCCGCTGGTGCCCTCTGTTGTCACAAATACGTATAGGAGCTCTGAGGGCGCGAGTGGGACGCGCCACCCAGGATGGGGTGCAGGGCAGCCACCTCTTTGGGCTGCAGCCCACACAGGGCAGGAATGGCTGCTTCTCACTCAACTCCATCTCCTAAGTGATCTGCTGCATCAGCCAGGGATTCTCAGAGCACACTAGGATATTGTTTGTACCTTCTGAAGTAGTCAGTGGGGTGCATCTGAAACACTCTACGGAAATCACATCCAGGTTTCCCAAATAAGAGTAAACGTGCAAAAGTATCCACTTTTTTGAAAAAAGAAAGGAGTGTAGCATTGCAGTGGGTGAGGGCTGATGCCTCAATACATGCTGTGACCCTGAGTAATCTCTGCTGAGAACAGGGTTCAGCCCTGGCTTCTCACCTCAATATAAAACTGCCAGTTCAAACATTGTTTTTGACAGTGCAAAATACTGGCATGTTCCAGTACAGCCTGCTCTGAGTATTTCCCTGGGCTGGGCTCAGGATCACACAGTACTTGCAGAGCTGTGAGTGGTGCTAGCAAGGAACCTCACCCATAGCCCTGGTGCTTATCTGCTCCCTCCCACCTTCATCAACCAAGCCAAGCCACCATCTATCGGGATAGGTAGCACTTTCTTGGGCTAGCTGTGGCATTTCAGAGTGCCTTCATGATCACCCACATCTCAGTGAACTTGTTCACCACCAGCTGAAGCTGGTCCTTTGCTGGATGAGGCTGCAGCAGGGAGAAGACTGGCAGGAAAATCAGGTTTGACTTAGGGTGATGGGGCCTAGCCTGAGTCCAGCTACTAAAAGAGCATAGCCTATTTTTGTCAAAGGTACTAAAATCTCCAGCATAGGGTCTACAAGGTGGAGAACATGCTTGGAAGACCGCATCCTGAATCTGTGGCTTGTGATTTCCTTATGGTCTTGGCCTCAGAGATGCACAGTTTGGGATTTGCAGCCCATGGGTCTAAAAGACACATCTGACAATCCAGTTTTCAGCACAACTTCCTCTTATTCTCTTGAGGGGGCACCACCCTCTGAGCAACAGCAGAGCCCTGGACATCACTAAAGCACAACACCTTGGGCTCCATGAAAGCCGGGTTGCAGCCTCCCACCCCATTCCCAGGTACAGCAGGGAGTTTGTGTTCCCTACTCACCTACTGACAGGGGCCCAGCTCTGCTGAGTAGACACCCATGTGTCTTGGAGAGTCACCAGGCTCAGATGCATTTCAAGGCTTACAAACTATGTGATGATACCACCATCACCTTAAAAATTGATACACAAAAATGGGTTTTTAATGGGAGTAGATAGATTTGATTCTGTTCAGAGCAGAACAGACATCTGGTAGAAGCAGCTGGTTTTCACCTCCACAGCAATGGTCAGCTGCAATTTGTGTATACATTGCAAGGCAACATCAGTTATTTATTATTCTAATGCTAATTTATTTAGCACATATCACAAAAAATCTCCTTATGATCTGTGTTTGTGTAAATAAGGCTTAACATTAATTATTGTTGGAGATGAAAGAAAAAAATTCTACCTTGTCAGCTCAGTATACATTTTACTCTTTGCGAATTATCTCTGGAGAGACACAATTTCTCCATCATGGTAATTAAAAATAGCTGCAACAATTGCGACCTCTGACTGCTTGTTAACCTCTTGGTAATAATGCAGCCCAGGAGTTTCAGATGCAGCAATCATGTCTCATATTTCTGCAGTTTGGAAATGGCCTTAACAACATACAGGAAATCTCTCTTAAAAATTGCACTGATTCCTTCAAACCCCACAAAGCCCAGAGACCTCATCCTGAATACCTGTGGGAACTCCAGGCTAGGGAGAAGCAGAAACAGCTGGGACAACTCACCAAGCCCTGAAAATGACTATCAATCAAATAGTGCACTGTGCTGTGCCTTGAGCACAGATGACCCCCCCTCAGAAGTTAGAGTTTTATCTGAGAGGACAACAGGACTCTGTTTTTCACCTAATGCAAGGTTTTCACACAGGCCGTCTTAAACTCCAGCCCAGAAAGCCAACTGTATCCTTTGCTGCACCAAAAGGAGTGTGACCAGCCAGTCAAAGAAGGTGATCCTGCCCCTCCACTCTGCTCTCGTGAGATCTCACTTGGAGTATTGTGTGCAATTCTGGTGTCCTCAACATAAAAAGGACCTGGAACTGTTGGAACAAGTCCAGAGGAGGCCAGGAGGATGATCATGGGACTGGAGCACCTCCCATATGAAGATAGGATGAGAAAGTTGGGGCTGTTCAGCCTGGAGAAGA
>JAOEHY010036982.1:0-22929 GCA_025447955.1 Psilopsiagon aurifrons
ATGAGGCTCAGAAAGTCCTTGGCCAGACCAAAATGTACTAAGCAGTAAATAAAACATTGGTGTTATCAGTGCTGTTCTCAGGCCACAAGTCAAAAACACAGCTTTGCACCACCTACCAAGAAGGGGAAAAATGGCTGCTACTGCTGAACCCATGACAAGGTGCTACAGTCCTGTGAGCATCTTCGTGGCCTTTGGTCTCTCTCTGACATGTCCATGTCCTTCTTATGCTGGGGACCCAAGAGGTGGATGCAATACTGCAGATGGGATCTCACCCGAGTGTGGCTCAGGCTGCACTGAGACTACTCTAGAAAATCTCTCTATGTCTCTGGTGTAGCTTTGGACTGAAAAATTATCTTTGCCTAGAAATGTCAGGGCTTCCCTGAATGACAGCAAACATACATATGATGGTGTAACTTTGCTGTCACTTAGGGGTACCACTCACTTAACAGCTTAGTTTCCTGTTCTAATGTCTCCTTCAAGCTCAAAAGTTTCCTATTGCTTTAACTTTCTATGCACGTAGCTATTCTTAGTTTTTGTCTCCTGGAAAATTGAAGAAACATACCAAAATATTTTTTAAGGGAGGTGGTCCCTCAAGGGAACTAGAGGCATTGCCAGTAATTTAACTGTCAGGAGCTTTATTCTTCAGAATAAATATGACGTCTTTTTCTTTACTACATTTTTTACTATGATACTTCCACAGCAAAGTACTCTGGTCTTCAGCTCCATGAGTGGAGACATGCAAAAATACCACATGTAGAAATGGTAGTAAATGGGAACGCAGCATTTAAGCAAGTGTTGTTAAAGCTGTGTGTAAGGGTACCCTAATGTAGATTGTCTTGAACCCTTTTGCAAGTAAATAATAATAATAATAATAATAATAATAATAATAATAAAGCTCTTTTACTTTGCACCCCAGATTTTAACTGATGTTCCCCACTATTTGGCTGGTGAAACGAAGAAGGCAGCAGGATGCTCTCACACCTCCAAAGGCATTTCTCTCTTGTGAAATGATGGTCCACTTACAGAAATGCAATACCGGTTTCTTGGTCTTTCTCCCCCTGCACTCTGAGGAGATTCCTTGTTAGCTGTTCAATCAATAAAAACCATATCTTCAGCCAGTAGTAAATTGAGTTTATTAAAACAAGGGTTTGACAGTTAATTCAATTGCTAACAAAGTTAGAGTGTGGTCAATACAAAAAAAAAGTGGCCTCATAAGTGAGATATATACATCCTCTAGATGCAAAATTACCAGATAATATGATGCACTGGATGGATACAGACAAAAACACATCAGTGAGAATATACTGAGAATATGCTGATTTTTTCCATTCCCTTGTAGTATTTAAGGTGTACACTCTCTCATCAGAGGCTCCAAGATTGTCACTTGTCCCTGCACAGGTCTACTCCTGACATGAAAACTACAGAAAAAGTTTCACCCCTTCCTTCTAATTATTTGCCCACTATCTCTATACCATTTGGGTTCCATTCCCATTGTAAATCAGTGGTAATACCCTTCTTTCCTTCAATAGCATGGGACCAAGCATATTCCCTTTTCTTTCAACAGCATGGGACCAAGTACTGCAGGAGTTCACATGGCACCATTTGGTCAGCCTGCAGGTATGCTGCTTAGTTACTGAAATATGGATTTGGAGCATGAACTTTAGTGAAGACTTATGATAAAACTCTGTGCTTACACCAAAGCCAGCATAAAGCGATTGAAATAGATTGACTTTGCAATTGAACATAACCCTTACATAGCCAAGAAAAATGTGACTTTCCCAGTGATTTGCCAAGTACTTTTCCACCTGGCCAGCAAGCAATGATTTGTTTTCTACATATTTCATACAGAGCTGAAAATAGCTAGCTGCAGTTACTTTTGTTTGGGAGCAATAATGTTCAGTTTGTAGATTGCTTTCTCCAAGACAGTTCAGATCACTATGAAAGTATCTTCGTTGACAGAAGCCTTCCTTTGTGTGGATTCCACATGGTGGGAATGCATTCATCATTTTTTTAGTTTATTTATGGGACAGGCAACTTTCCTGGAAAATATTAGAAAAACTTCTTGCCTATTTTTTTTTTTACAGAATGAGGTGATCAAATGTGAAATTTAAATGCAGTCAAGCTGAGCCTGGAGCCCGTTTTCACTTCATTGCAAACAGTCTGATTTTTAGGAAATGCATTTTAGAAAATATTTGGAGACTGAAAAATGGAGGAGGGCAAATTCCACATAGGTGTAGCTTTTCATTACTTTGTAAACAGCCCTTCTCCTCCTCCTTCTCTGCTGCCCCTCTTTCCTCCTGTTCCTGTTTTAGTGTTTTTCCTTTGCATTTAATGTCAGAGAGTTCAAAGTAACTGAAAGTTAATCCTGTGAAAAAAGGGACCAGTTTCCTCCTTGGAGCAGGAAGGAGGTGAGGGATTAGGGATGCCTTTGGCAGCAGTTTGCCGTCAGACTGGCCTACCTGTGTGGAGAAAACCACTGCCTGGCTCACTAGCTACTCAGGAGTATTATCTGGACCAAAATAATTTTGGAAGTTTCTCTTCGGGCCCCTGCATGGGAACTGAGCTGCCTAACCTTGCTGCTAGCAGAGCACTGCCAGCACTGCGCATCAAAGCAAGTGTTGCGGTGACCTCAAAGGATTTGGTGCACACATGAAGAGCTACAGCCTGGTGCTCCGTGCATCCACATCCTGCCCTCGCTGCAGCAGTCATCTTGCCCATGCTGACACCATTTGCTTAAGATCTGTATCTCACCTGACAATCAGTGAAGTGTTCAGCATAATACCTTGGTGGCCTCCTCAGAGTGGAAAATTCAGAAACGTTAGTGTCTTCTAAGGAGCATGAGTCAGTGCCAGGTCCTCTTTAGTTCTTTGCCTGCTTTGAAAGTCAGCCTCAGAAGAAAGTATAGGCTCTGCTTTGTGTTCCTGCTACCTGCAAATCTTTGACTGGTATTTTCAAAGGGAACTGACAGGGCCCTGTGAATCTGATGGGTATCACAGCGTCTGAACCATGCACCTCTGCACACGCAGGGAAATGGAGCGCAGAGAGGTTCAGATACAGACACAGAGGTGAGCAGTTTCTCTTGAAGAGACCAGTTGAGTATTGTGAAATGAAATAAATGGACTCAGGCAGCAAGTCAAATCACTTTCAATCCCTTTTCCTGAGGAGGATGGACACTAGAGATACATCTGTGTTGCTACATAGAAGAGGAACAGGGATAACCCTGAGGTACCTTACCTGTGACCATCCTATCTTAGTTTTAGTCCCAGCAAGCTATCACCAAGACACTTTTGCTCCAGAGATGCCTGGCATCTGAGCCAGCCTCTGGCAATGAATAGTATAGAGCCAGTCTAGATGTCCCTTCAGGACTGCATATACATCATTCTGTAACTCTGGACCAGCTACCTGTGGTACAAACTTCTGATTCTCACTTTGAAATTTTCAGCAGTAAAGTAATAGAGGATGGGATCGAGGCAGCTGTTCATGGCAGCGAGGCAGAGAGTGACCACCAGTGCTTTGTGCATGGGCAGGCTGGCCTGGCTGCAACTGTTGTACATCAGGTGGACAGTTCGCAGTATGTGATATGGCAGAAAGCAGAGGAGGAAAAGGATGAGACTGATGATGATGGTTGACAGTGCCTTCTTGTGACAGACTGCCTTCTTGCATTGTGGATTCCTGGACTTGAGCAGAGCTTTGATTGCAAAGATGTAGCAGACAATAATGATGCAAAAGGGCAGAATGAAGCCCACAGTGAGGACAAAGCTGTTCATCAGGAGGAGCCTGTTTGTGCTGGAGGGGTGGAGGTCCAAGCACTTGGCTGGGTTTACGTACCCAGCAATTCCCTTGGTTAACAGAGGGCTGGAGACTGTCATCACGAAGACCCATATAGTTGCACATATTATCCTGGCGTAATTCATGTTGGTTACTTTGCAGTGTTTGAATGGGTAGACGATGGCTGTGAAACGAACCACGCTGAGCACAGTGAGAAAATAAATGCTGCAGTACATGTTCACATACAAGGTGTATGTCATGATCCTGCAGATAACATCACCGAATACCCAGTGTGATCCCAACAGGAAATAAGTGGCCCGAAAGGGCAAAGTGCTCACAAACATGAGATCTGAAATAGCCAAGTTCTGCATGTAAATGTTTACTGAGTTCTTCTTCGGCGAAGGCTGGAAGAAAATGTAAATGGAGAGGCCATTTCCAACAGCACCAAAGAAGAAGATTAAAAGATAAATGGTGGGATAAATAACTTGCTTGAAGCTATCAATCGTACACTTGAAGGAGTTGTTAGTGAAGTTGTCGGCTAGCACCACCTTGGAAATATTCATTGTCGGGAGCCACACTGTCTGTCTTTCTGTCAGAGTAAAAAGAAATGGTGTGTTACAGGCAGGGCAGGGAGTTCAGCTGTTTAGGATGATTTTGTTGAGGGCAGAAATTGTAAGATGCAGATGACAGTGTAAAGTAAAGGTTTGTTACTGAATAATTACTTGTGATGTCCCAGTAAATACACATCTCAGGGTGTAAATCCCCAAGTCATCTCTGAACAGTTTCACTACTACAGCGGCTGGTTGTCTACAGTGCTGCCTTTTAAAGCTGCGTGCTAGTGTGTGTATTTTAATGGTAATTCTCAGATGTTCTCTGGGCAAAATAAGCCAGCTTGCTGTCAGCCATTTTGCAGCAGGGAGTTTTTGAGTCCCCAGTTACCTACCATGGAAACATCAAAATCAGAAAAGAAATTGCTGTCTGCTGGCAAGTCTGCAGTTCAAATTGGGATGAAAAGACAAAAGAACTGAATTTGCCTTTTAGAACTACTGAAATTGTTGTGGTATGTTGTTGGCAGCATGTCACTGAACTTTCCCCAGCAATACAGCAACACCACAGGTATATTGATGTATGTCAGAGTGTATAAATTAAGGAAATTTTGACCTTAAACACTGTGGAAACACTGTGCTAGTTAGACATATTTCCATTTTTAACTCCTTCCTCCTTACACTGTGCATCTTCTTTCCTGTCAGTTTTTGATGGACGCCTATGTCTCTTTTTGTGGGACCTTTTCTTCATTTACCACTTTCTCAACCTCTCTTGTGCTCAGCTGCTCTACATCACAGTCATCTACATGCACTGCAGCTTCCAAAGCAGCTCGTGTTTGCAGCCCTGATGAAAATGGGCTGTGAGAAAAAGGGCTGTGTTCAGAGAGAGTGACATTTTTCCTCCTATGAGGCTACAATTCAATCCAATCAAAACCACTCATCACTAAAATACGCTAAATAATAGGGTTTTTTTCCTCATTAGAGTCTATTTCTTTGCTGAAGTCCTGATTTCTTCTCCCAGCTGACCTACAACTAGTAGTATTTTGAAAGGAAAGTTCAGTGGTTTTGCTTGTTTAATAGTGGGAGCAATTCCCTCTCTGCATCTGCCAACATACTCTAGAGACAAAGCATGGAAAATTTTAGCCTAAAATACAGAACTACATGGCATCCTAGACATACTCCTTTGCCCCAGTGAGAGTGATAATGAGTTGATGGTGCACAACTGTGTCATATCTCTCATTCTGAATCTTATTGGCTTCACAATTTGAAATTAATTTATTTGCACAGGTGGAGTAGCCCTAAGGTGCAAAATGGGCTCTAGATTAGGGTGCTCTGCACTTCCAGTTACTCAGTGCAGTATTTCCAGTGTGCTTAAATGGGAGGTAATTTGCAAACTCATGCCATGGTGTAGGAGCCTGAGCTATGTTTAGGGCAATGAAACTGGTGAAGGATCTGGAGCACGAGTATGATAAGGAACAACTGAGGTAACTGGTGGTGTTAATCTGGAGAATAGCAGGCGCAGGGGGGACTTTATGACTCTTTACAACTGCCTGAAAGGAGGTTGTAGTGAGGTGGAGGCTGGTCTGTTTTCCCAGGTAACAAGTGATGGGACAAGAGATAATGGCCTCAAACTGCACCAAAGGAGGTTTAGATTGGAGATTAGAAACAATTTCTTCACTGAGAGGGTGCTCAGGCATTGGAACAAACTGCCCAGGGCAGTGGTGGGGTCACTGTCCATGTAAGTGTTCAAAAACTGTGTAGATGAGAGCCTTAATGACATGGTTTAGTGGTGGACCTGGCAGCTCTGGGGTAATGGTTGGACTTGATGATCTTAGAGATCTTTTCCAACCTGGGTGATTCTATGGTTTTGTGTTCAGAACAGCACATGGTATCTTCAGGGCAGCGTCTCAGAATCCATCTGAATTCCTTCATACAGCAACTGGATGTGGCTTAGCAGTCACCTTTTCCTAGCTCAACTGCAAAAGGGAGCGGGGAAAGTGCAACCCTTGGGCTGGGCTCTCAAGGACCTACCCCCCACATCACGGAATGGGAGCCTTGTGGCTTGGGAAAGAGGACATTTGCTCACACCAGTGTCATGCTCATCCCTGCAGTGCTTGAAATTATCCCTCTATAAAATATAGTGTACATTGAGCTTAGGAGAGCTGAAGACTTGAAGCGGGCAAACTGCATATTGGGCTCAGCAATGCCCCAGACTCAGTAAACACATGCTCCAAAAGGAAATCTCCTCCATTTTTGAGACTCTTTCCTCATGGAGGGGAGAAAAAGGGTGCACTTCTTCAGAACAAATTTTTTTCGGTCAGAGGGGTTTTGAATGGGTTCGCTTTTCTGTGCCAAGCGGCTGACTGACATACACATTTTCTGTAGGGATGAAGAGTCAGCTTTTCTCCTGATTCTGCAGGGAAACATTGCAGCCCAAGGTACTGCAAAGGGAAGAGCCCTTTTAGCTGTTTCCTTTATGACTCAAGCATCCTTGCTTTTAGAAATCCCAAAACAGAAGAAAATTTCAGTGAAGAGATCTGCAACCTGAAGCATTCCTGTTGTGTGTTACACCTGTGAGTTAGAGCAGTCAAATGAGGATGAGGAACTTGGAGCATGGACAAAATCAAAGCCCTGTTGAGCACTACAGGTGATGTCTTGTGGCCTGCCGCTATCTGCTGAAGGGCAGGATTAGGGCAATGAAAATTCAGCTGATGACAAGCCCTTGGGTCCCTGCACCCTGTGGAGAGCAGAGGCTGAGCCACTTTTCAGGCTCTTCATGAGGGGTTATGTAGCTAACAACTCCACTAAAACTGTTTTCTTCTTCCAGCGAAAGACCTTTAAGAAATCAGATGCACATGTGTAATTGAGAACCCTTGGACCTGGCAAGAAAGCCGGTTCCTGGCCCGCTCTCCAAATTAGCCAAACAAAACTTTCAAGCCATTATAGGATGTCTTAGAGCAAAAGGCTGGAAAGCAGCCATCTGAAAGTCGTTCACCATTACGATGCCTGCCCTCAGTCAAAAGTTAAGAACAACACATTCAGTAATCATGCACAGATGCTCATATTACGGATGAGCATAGAAAGGGAGGTGCAGTGAAAGACACATTTCAAGCAGCAACAGAGGAGAAAGGGAGAATTCTATGCCTCCTTGAAGCCAAGAGCTGTTTACTAGCCAGCTAAGGCTAGGAGATGGCTCCTAGATAAATAGAAAGAATTGCATATCTAAGAATAGGCAACCAACTTTGTTTTCACGAGAGTGTTCAGATGGTCTCCTGGGTTAAAAATGAACAGGATGGGGCTGGGGTGAAAGACTGGACCTATAAAGTCCCCTGAAAGAAGGGAGATGATTTATGGTAAGATCTAACAACCCCCTGAGAAAAAAAAGAGGGAGAGATAAGGACAGTCTGAAATGGGAATCCCTCTTAAGCAGTACTGCAAGATTTATCTGATGCATACCCTCCAGCAGGAGGTTTTTTCTATATATGAGTTTCTCTGATGGAAGTTATCAAGCCGAAGCAGCTGACACACATCCCAAGGCCCTGACAATCACCTGTCAGGATACAGCCTTTCAACTGAGTAAGAAAAGGGAGGTTTTTCTGATGTAAATGCTGTGTAAGAAGATTAGATGTAGAGTTTGGTGGGATTTTGTCTTCACCTCTGTGAAGTGGTTTAGAAATATTTATGATTTTATTAGTATGGATTTTATTAAAAAAATATTTGCCTCATTATTAATTGCATATATATATCTATTTATTATGAAGCAATAATTTGCCTTTTATCTTAGCCTGGCTTGAGTATGATTTAAGGTAAGGGGATAACAGAAAGACATTCCTTGACTAAGGTGAATCTAATACCTTTAACAAACAGATGGGTGTACAAGCTAGGTAGGGAACTGATAAAAGCAAAATCAAGAAGAGATATGTTCAATTGGAGGAGATACTAAACAAACAAAAATGCCCACAAACCATCATATTTTAAGCTCAGGATGCAGGTAGCAGTCTTGCAGCAGAGTAGGGGCTACCCTGTAAATTGCCCAGAGTATGACATGTACGCCTGCCTCCTTGGGGCAGGTTTTGTGCATGCATGTGTGGGACAAGGGGCTGTGAACATGGGGAGCTAAGGATGGCTCTCTTGAGGCAAGAGTGACTCAGCAAGCACAGGGCAGCAGCAGGTCAGCCTGGGGAGCAGACCTCATGAGATGTCTGTGCAGATTGCTTGCGGTGCAGGGGAGGACTGGGTAGTGGCTGTGGTTGTTGTGGGCACCAGGTATCAAAGTGGGAACTTAGGGGCTCAGGTACAAGGCAAGAGAGAAGCTGAGGTCAGACTCAGTGTTTCAGTGCATGCATGAGGCAGTAAAGAAGAGAAATTTAGGTATGTAAGGAACTGAGGGATCTTTGAGGATAAAGGAAAATGGTACAGGAATGAAAGACTGCACTGTACTGGGAGTGACCCAGGCAGCCGGTGCTGCAGACTGAAAGGTTTGCAAAGGGGTATTTAATGAGAAGAAACAGGGGTTCTGGTGGACATTAGAGTGAACTGATGAGACCTGTGAGGGCAGTGAACTCACGTCCAGTGCACCTCTGACAAGGTCAGAAAGGAAATAAAGCCCAACTGGAAGAACTAGGGAAGGCAAATCCAACTGCCCACAAATCCAGTCGGCTGGCACGTGCTGTCTTGAGCAACCAGTCAAAAGTAAATCTTACATGTAATTCTGCACCGATGCTCAAAGCCAAAAATAGGACTGGGGAGCTGGCAGGTTTGGTATGAAACAGCAACCCTGGTGCAAGAGGAACCTCAGGGACCTGCAGGAGAGAGGATGATCAGTGGGAGCCTGTGTTGCCATGCTACCAGCTTTATGGTAATGATAGTGTAGGATGCACAGGTGGAGGAATGGCACTGTGCATGAGGGACTATATAATTTGCAACAGCATAACAATATTATGGCTGAAGAGAAAGACTACAGAGTTCTTGTAGGCAAACATCCCACAGTCTAATCATAAAAATATAGAACAAGGAATGAACTACCAAATTTCTCATCAGGATGATGACAGTCATCAGAAAATGTTAAGTGAGAGTAGGAAGCTGAAAGCAGGTAGCAATAGCAGGAGATTTTGTGTGACTTTATAAAGATGTGATGCTGCAGCAAAATGAGATATAATATCCATATGCAACAAATGCCTGATTGCTAGAATAATGAGTCCTGCAGCCAAATCCACAACACAAGATGGTATTCTGTATTTCATCTTTAGTGCTGCACATGTCCTAGTTCAGCAGGTTTTGGTGGAGAGGGCCCTGTACTGGCAATCACAGTAGAGCTACGTTTGGCAGCACTGTGGGACAGAGAAGCAGTCCCAAAGGGAAGAAGCCCACAGAAAAATAAGCAGAAAACTCAACAATGCCTGTGTTAGAAGCCTACATTCCTAAGGAAATAGACTTTTTAATAAATATTGAGACTGATGTCTATCAGTAGTTAGCAAAACTATTGTAAGGAAAAGATTAACATTTAGAAAGTGGAAGGCTTGTCCAACAGAGGAGAATAAGAAAGCCTGTATCAAGCAGATCAAATATGGAGAAAAAACTAAAAGCATCTAATTGAAAAAGTGAAGAACACCCGGTAAAGGATGTTCAGGCTGACAGTAAGTTGGGTAAACCCACTGAAATATGAAATACTGTTAGGAAACTGGCAGGGTTACTTGGTGGCAAAAGATCTTTTAGGGACATGAGGGCTGCAGTAGAGAAACACAGTGAATTCACTCTTCCCTGCCAAGGTTGTTGGGGTATTTTCAAGCCTGATGCAGCAAAGCAGTCAGAGGAGCCAGGTCCACAAAATGGATGTGTGCAGGAAGTGTTAATCCACCCAGATAAATGGAAGGACAGCAAGTAAGAAGTACCAGATGGCTTTCATACGTGTATCCTGAAGGATCTCAAACATGAGACTGCCAGCCAAGGCATGTAACCCACCATTACAATCAGGCACAGTGCCATGGAACTGGCGTGTCATCAATGTAGCTCTCACATCTACAAGAAGGTCTTGAGAGGGCAGCTCAAAGGCCATAAGCAGGTCTTCTCAGTGCTGGGAGCTATCAACTGCTGAGACTGATTTACACCTTTGGTAAGTTTGGGGGTCTGTAATGAAGAATGAAGGCACTGAGCTCACTGAAATGCCATTCTGATGAGAAAGAGTCAGCATGTCTTCTGAAAAGGGAGATCCTGCCCCATTCTCCTGCTGAAATGCTGTGAGAATGATGGATGAAGAAGGTCCTGGGTTTGTTTTATGTGTATATATGGATATGTATGCATTTATACAGTTGCATTTGTCAAAGTCTTTGACAAAGTTCTGCACCAAAGGTTTCTTAAGGAACTAAGCTGTCAGAAAGCTGGAAAGCATGTTTTCTGTGCCCTGAAAGCTGACTGAAGGGTGAGAAGCAAAGTATGGGACTTAATGAATCAGCAGTGGAGTCTCTAGAGCTTAGTATTTGGACCAGATTTATTCAATATATTTATCAATAACCTGGAAAATATGGTTATCCAGGTTGGCAGATGCTACACTGAAAACTGGGCAAATGAGCATTAGTGTATTTTAATGTCAGGTGATGCATGCTTGGAAAAATATCTAAACCATATCTACATAGTATGAACTGGAAACTGGTTGTTGCATTCAGGAAAGGGCATTTGGCATTGTCATCACTGACCACTTCCTGAAATAATTTCTTCGTTGACTGCAGCAGCACAAGCAAACAAAAATGTCAGCAAAATGAGGGGCACCATCAAGAAGGTTATGGGGAACAAAGTAGGGTGTCATCTTGCATAAAATCTCCATATACCCCCATAGTGACCAGTTCTGGTCTTCGTATCCAAATAAATAGATTATGGAGTTAGAGAAAGTGCAGGGAGGGACAAATGAAATGATCAAGGAGACAGACTAAAAACTTGAGTCTCTTTAGTACAGAAAGGAGGTGGCTGAAGATGGATGTGGTCAAGGTTTACAGAGTCACGAAGGATGAGATACTGTG
The DNA here is from genome assembly GCA_025447955.1 of Psilopsiagon aurifrons. Lineage (NCBI taxonomy): Eukaryota > Metazoa > Chordata > Aves > Psittaciformes > Psittacidae > Psilopsiagon > Psilopsiagon aurifrons. The sequence goes on from JAOEHY010036982.1 coordinate 11,327, forward strand.
AATGCACTCTGGTATTCATAGGGCCCTGCAGTACTGAGAGTTGGAGTGCTCAACAGAGTTGTTGAGAATCTGCTTTCAAACAAAGCAGATTCTGTACAGAGCTGGGAGCTTGCTGCCACAGCAGGCGGCTCAGCAGGCTCAAAACAGGACTGGGCAGAGATGTGCTCCCCAGTGCCCATGGACAGCATTCAAGAAGCTGGGTAAATGCAAGGGCAAAGCACCCCAGAAGGTGATCGGGCTCTCATGTTGTTTCTAACCAGCCTCTCCTACTGCCACCATTAGAGCCTGGATGCTAGGCTAGATGGACATCGGTCTGAGCTGCCAGCAAATTTCTTCAGTCACAGCTTGCTTCTAGTTCCTGGCAGTGTAACAACTATAGTTGACTTCACTGAGTTGATCCTAATTCCTGCTGGTGAGGTGAGACCGATGCTTGTAGTGATACGAATACAGATTCCACCTTCTATATCAAAAAGCTATTGCTGGGAAAGTAGCATTAGTCAGCAGCCTTGGGCTACCCCCAGTTGTAGAGAACAGTCAGTCAAGCCATCCAGCATCTCAGTGGATAACAGAATCGATTTCTATGCCACGTCTGGAAGTGAGGTGGAGGAGTGCTGCTGCTAACAGCATAAATATGAAACCTCCACTGTCGGGGAAGCTGAAACTCTCAGTTTCCAAAGTGCTGATCTTGAGCCTGCTGCTCTGGAGCACTGCACTCACTATAACATGAGGAACTATCAAAGTACCCATTTTTAACACAGTGCTCTGCACATGCAAAGTACAGAAACAAGACATTCATTGAAAATAGAGGTTTCTGCTATGTTAAGTGATAAATATATATATCCTCCCATATGCTAGGAAAAAGAGATGCTCCCTGCATCTATCACAACAATCCTTTGTCTGAAGAGGACCCCAAACACCACAGCCTTATGTTCATTATCTAAATAGGAAGGTAATTATGATATCACTGCTGTGCAGGGGATCACTTGCATTTGCCACTGCACTTCTGAGAAAAACAGAAGTTCTCATGTGTTTTAAAAAAGTTTCTGTTGGCTTGCTTCTAGCATTTACTTTATGTTTCAGGAGCAGTGTTACCAAGAGTAAATGTACCAGAATGTAATATTTAGAATTGACACTAAATTCATCAAAACATGGCATTTTATTAACCTTTCTACATTCACAATAATGGAAAAAGAAAAATCAAGAGTCTGACATTTAACACCTTTTATTTTAGAAGTTTGCCATAAACCAAATATGTGTTTTTCTTCTAGTTAAAAAAAAAGACTCATGATCTGATCCACAATTTGATTGTTATCTTCCATCTGGCAAACATGTCTAGTAACATAAATCCACCCTTTCTTCTGCCAAAAAGTATTTCTAAAGACCAGCTTTCTCATAGAGAACTTTAGTCAACAATCACAGCTTCTGGCAAATAAAAACTTACTGAAAGTAATAAGAAATATAAGTAGGTTGCACTTCAATCATTGCAACATTTTAATCTACATCAGAAAAAGCAGACAAATCCTGTCCTACCTTAACTCGTGTGCCTTCTGGGGTGCTCAGTATTTCCTTCTTCTGCTTGCTGTTGCTCACAACTTTCAGGTTTTTTTAACAGAAGGGAAAAACACAAAAACTTAATTCAAAACACAAGTGCTGTTTATGCAGAATTCACAGAAAAGCAATGAGCAGTAAGAAAGGGAAGTAAATCCTGATTGAAAGATCTTCCATCTTCTTAAAAGAGAAATGTTCTCAGCTCAAGGAGCTGTGCTAGTAATCACATGGCAATCTTTCATAATTTTCACCCAATGAAAGAGGCTCTGCAGCTACGTGGCATATTGGGAAGCTTTCTGGATTTCTGTATTTGGACCCACACTTCTATATATATGCTTTCAGCAGTCAGGGTTGCTCAAAATATTAGAGGAGATCCCCATATAACTTTCACATGTCTTGTTAGAGATGTAATTCTTGGAATTATGGAAAAGATATGTAATGGGGTTATTTCCCAGGCTTTTCATGCAGAAATAGAGAAGAACAAAATTGAAAGCAGGCTGCTAGGAACTGTTGTGTAATGTCATTCAGCTCATAGTTCAAGGTTCAGTTAATAGAGCTGAGGGACTAATTTTCCTTGAATTTTGATAGGAACAGAATCCATAGGCCACAAGCAAGTGGCTGCACTGAATGCCTTACTTCCCCTTAACATTTTACCACTTCACAGTGAAGCAACATTGTCTGCAAAAATGGGTGCTCGGAGCCCACTGCAGTTATGAAATAGGTATCTACACATACTACAGATATAACAGCTTGGTTATTCCTCTTCTGTCCTATCAGCCCATGCAGGTGGACCAGACATATTCAAGTACTCTCTGGCTGCTGTGTTGTATTTTGTATCAGCAGCAGGTTAGGAGACCATGCATGACTCCTCACCACGGCTCAGTGGATGAGGAGTCTTCAAAAAAACCTTCTTGCCCCCCTCATTTATGTCTGTCTACACCCCAGTGTGCTTCAGGTAATGATTGTTATCTATCTTCCGTTAGCCACTTGTGCTTGATTCTCATTTATCACTCTCCACTTTGGTTCTACTTGTGGGTTTGAGAACAGAAATAGACTTCTTGGTATACTCCTCATGCAGGGTCGTGGTGGCAATGTGCAGTGGCTGCACAGATCCATGTTACCAGAGCTCACAAATCCCTATGCCCATGGAAGAGGTACATATAGCTTGCAAGCAGCTCTGCAGGTGTTGTTTTCAGCGTGGGGCTAAAAAAGGAAAACCAGCTTGGCTAGGAACTAGTCTAACACCTTCAGTCTCTGGGATGAGCCCAAAATCCGTACATTTGCCTACATTTGCATAGACAGAGCAAAGTAAACTTAAAAAGCTCCCTTATCCACATCTGAGATCCATATCTAGGTGAATTTTCAGGGTGCAGCATGACAGTGAATTAGGACCCACCTGAGACCACTGCTGGCTAACTTAGACTTTCCAAAACCTCGTCGCACCTAAGCCCCTGGATTGATGTCCTTTTCTAGCTGTGGTTGTGCTGGATGCTTTTTCAATACCATCTCAGCTGTTTCCTTATCTGCCAAGGTCTATCTGGAGAGTGGCTTGTGTGTGCTTACTAGTCCCACTCAGCCGCTGAGAAACATAGACACTTGAAACAAGAGTCCTCTGTTAACGCAGTCCGTATGGACTGAAGCAAGGCGGAAATGACCCATAATCACCTTGGTGGCAGATTTCAAGGGCAGAGCTGTTTTGAAGGGAGCTGTGACATGTAGCAGGAAGCAGTGTGGGGTGTGACAGCCACAGGACAGCTATGGCCTTGATGTTCACTCAGGAGATGCCCCAGTAACTTGGACTGCATCTTATCTGCAGCCAGCAGAGACTCATTTAGGCATTGCAGTAGCAGTCTGATGACATCTCCATCACATGGCACACAGTGATAATCATTCTAGGACTAATAGGCAAGCTGTTCTCAGGTATAGAAGGTCACAGATCAAAACATGAAGAAAAGTTAGACACTGATCACATTTTATTTTCCCAAATGTGTTTTGAGAACATCTCTTTCACCATATGATATGGTTATCTTTGTTGTCTGGATAATTTCCCACACTGACTTTCTTAAACACTTTGCTTTCTGAAGAGTACTGTTTCCTCCCTTTTATAACGTAATTCTGTATTTTGCTTTTAGCCTGGCTTTGAGTAAATGAGGTTGGCTGCCAACTCACCCTGCTCCTGACAAGTGATCCTGAGTGACTGCTTGGGATCTTTTAGAAAGAGTCACTGGATGACTCAGCTTCCGAGGGGAGTTTGTTACATATCTTACTAATAAAAAGCTCAGTAATTCTGAAGAAACCTCAGAATATCATGAAGAATCAAAGACTTTCATCATAAGATGATGAGTGTATATCACATATTCAACAGTTAAGAGTCTCGATTATTTCTGAACCTTAAGTCCCATAAAATGCGTAGATGATCAAGGACATAGCAGAGTATAAACCACCCGTCTAGGCTGAAGTTACTCCCCTTCCTGCCTTTGTTTCTGTTCCCTTTTGCATTTTTGGCTCCATGACAGCCCAGTTTCAAGGCAGAAGAGAATGAGGGAATGACTCATCTTGGTCCTTCTCCTTCCTCACAAACCCACCTCCCCTCCAGTCCTTCACAGGCATACTGCCTATAAAAATGGGCCACATAGAAGCAAAAATTTAGACTCTCTTTCCCCTGTTCAGCATCTCCTATAGGCTAGCTCAAGTGTGCTCATGGACTGAACACTACCTGGTGGGAATGCCAGTCAAGAAGCCTGTCTCCCACACAACCTGTGTAGGCCACGTGGGACACCTCAAACACACATCATGCTATTACAGGCTCCATAGAGCCAGCTGTCCCCACACAGCAATATTGTGTCACCCTAAAGTGGGGTGAACTGCTGTTTGAGAACGCTTTGTTTTCTGGCGCATCCCTCCATCGCTGCAGTCTCACAGGGCAAGTAGCTGTCCTCTTCACACCTGAGCAGAGGGGCCTGAAAGCTGCCTGAAACCCATCTAAGCCTTGATGCACATGCACAGCCCAACAGACTCATGCAAGCTCATCAGCTCATGGGGCACTGATGCGTTTGCACACCAGCTCAGCAGCTGTGTAGCTCAGAAGCACCATGGCTGCAGAGACTGTGCATGGGAGACATAACAATACCCAGCACCAGGGAGCTGGAGTGAGACATCAATATTCCAGACAACCCAGATGAAGGAGCCTGCATATTTTTCCAGGCACTCAGGCCATGTTTTGCTGTCTTCAGGCGCTAACTTCCAGTGGCAGATTTTCACTTTCTTCATGCCAAGAGATTTTTGGTAAAAATGGGCCTGTCAAACAAATAGAAGGGATTACCTCCATTGAAGATTTTAGTGCTGCATGTCTTCAACATGGCAGCTTAGCCTACTAACACATATCTATCTCCAAAGACTAAAATTGCCTACATTAATTTTCTGTGCAATGCTGGAAAAATAAAACCCAGCATCCTATGCTAGTAGCTCATCTGTTGTCAGCTATAAGGCTGCAGAGATATAAAGATGAAAGTGACAGCTGCATGAAGAAGAAGGAAGAATCAGGGGCAGTTTTAAGAGGGCTTATTTAGAAAGGAAAAGCACAGAAGGTTTTCAAGCTGTTTCTTTTGCGACGTTAGTAATGATATCTTTTTTAATTGCCTGTGGTGCTTTCTGAATTGTTTGATGTTCCTCATTAAGGTACTGTTGAGGGCAGAAGAACACTAATATATAGCTGGACTGAAAAAGGCATCTAATGTTTTATGTAAAATAAACTGTTCCTTTCTGAGTCTGAAGTACTAAAACAGGAACTGTCTTTGCCAGCCCCTCCAGAGGTGGCTGAGGGCCTTGGGAAGAATTGATCGTCTCCAAAAGCCACGGAGCCAATGGCAGCTGGGAGCATTAGTACTCTTCCAGGAGATGAATCGATCCAGTCCTTGACTCTGAAAAGACTGAACTGGAGCAGGACAAAACAGCAAACACTTTCTAAGGCTCTCATCTAAAGTCCACTGAAGCCATTGGAAAGAATAATACCTTTTGGGATTAAAACCTAAATAAGACAGCTTCAGGAAGTGTGACTAGAAAGAAAGACTTCTTTTTTTTTTCACTTCAACTAGCTAAAAGCATTTCAGATCTAAAATGTGCAAGGTTGTCTGCATGCCAGGTATGTTCTGTCTCCTCTGTATTGTATCTTTCAAAACTTCTCACCCAAATTCTGCAGCCAATTCTCTACTTACTAACTACCATGATGCTGAAGTGACCTTCTACTTGCATTATGCATTTTGAGTAATCACCATTTGAAACTGCAATCTTTATTATTTCTGGTTTGTGTGTTAGACATTACAGGGTTGCAAACTGATGGGGTAATGAAAGTGCATCATGTTAAGGATTTGGCAATTAATCTAGTTATCTCTACTTCAAGATTTGGTCTCCGAAAGACTTTTAATTTGTATATGTTGGCACATGTATGCAATTCCACAGTTCCCCATGCACAGAGCTCTGTGCTTTGATCTGCGTTTACCTCATATTAAATGTTCTGCAAATCCTGTGTTATTTTGCTGAACTGGCCCTTCATACAAATACAGAAACCTGAAGTAAAACAAGCTTCCTTTCTTCTCTTCTTTCTGTCCCTGTACAAGATCCCTGACTCCATGATTCTATGACTCAACAGCTGGATAAAACCAGCAACAATATACTAAAATCAGAATGACAAGATGAAGGGAGCCATGGGAAGAAGTGTGGGACACGAGTTCCCTGCTCTTTTCATCTGAGGTTGATGGCTTTTATCTGCCAGAGGTCCTTCTCCCTGAAGCACATCCCACCCTCCCACACAGCAGGAAGCTGCTGTACCGATTAGTGCAGTTGCTGCCCTTTACCATAGAGGTTTAAATATGAACTCCGTGTTTCTTTACGGAAGACAAGAGAAGGCAAAGTTGTGCCACCAACCCACATGTGCCTGGGCACCAAGCCCAGGTGGTTGGTTGTCACCAGATGAACTTGTTCACCAGCATAAGTAGTGCTTGGGACCGGACTGGAAATCTCTGAGCAGCCTGACATGGGCTGGCTATGCATCCGAGAGCCTGTCAGTCAAGCTTGCATGGGGTTTTACAGCAAAACAGGAAGATAGCTCACCCTGTCTTGATTAAACTACCTCAAGTTTTCTTTCAGAGTCCTCTGTGCAATGAGGACAAGCTGAGCAGAGGCTGACTGGACTTCTGTTGCAGGAAGAAAATAAATGGAAACACATGATTTAATTCAGTTTTGTTTGGCAAAGATGCTTCTTCCACTTTGTTGTTGCTACAAGACCAAAGCTGTAATTCTCCTGAAATCCAGAGCGTGCCACCAGAGAAGAATTAGCACAATGGTTTTAGCTTTATGTAGCACTTCCAATACTCAGAGACTGAGTCCTTACATAAACAAAATGAAGTAAGCTGTTTGTTCAGCATGTTCCAGCACCCATCCATCTGCCTCCCTTTGTACTCACAGTCCCTCAGCCACAACTTTTCTTATCCGCTGCCATCAAAACTATGACTCATTTTTCACATAATAGATTGGGAGAAAAGCAGATAAGTTTTTGTACATAATAAAGCTTTCTCTTGCCCAGGATCTCTGGCATCAGCTCTTATTTTACTTCTCATTAAAAAGAATGACATGATGAAAATGTACTTTTTCTAGCTCTGGTTAGCTGCAGCAGGACTCACTGTCTATGCCACAATTAGCTCTGCTTGACTCTTCACAGAACCAGGCAAATGAAGCTTTGGTGTAGTTAATTTTGGGACAAGGAATTTGTCAAATTCCCAGGCCACAAGGCAGCTGTTAGCACAGTTTATACAATTAGTGAATTGGGTGAATGGCGGAAGTGTCCTCCCCTCTACCCAGACATTTCAGAAGTTCAGCTAACACCCTTTCATGGCTGCATAACCTAAGTCACTCCAAAGTGGGGGCACTGGCCAAAACGTCTGCCCACATGTCTCTATCAGGTTTTGAATCCATGTTGCATCACCATTAAAACCACATCCTCCAGTAGATGAAGTGGTTCCCATGAGGAGGGTCTGCCCTGACGGTGGCATCTGCAGTAACTATCCCTTTTCCACAGCATGATGTTATACTCTGCTAGCAACAAGGCTGGTACTGTATTCCCATGTTAAGGCTGTGTTTGCCTAGCACATTTGCTCCTGCTCTTGCTTTCCACATGCTAGACTGGTTTTAACAACGCCTAGCCTGGCTGACAGACAAGAGGCAAAACGCACAGCAGGCATGCAGCAGATTTCCAATTCAGATTAAATCTCACAGCTTTCTTCACACAAATCTCGAGTTTTCCCACAATTTGACCCTCATATGCATCACACAAGCATTGCTGCTGCAGGAATCTCGCAGTTTTTAGACCGAATTCCCTACAATGAGAACATCACTTGCCAAGCAGATAGGAGGAGTGGTCTAGCAAACCCAAAGGTCCCCTCTTAAGTCTGCTGAGACCACTAACCCACATGTGCAGCATGTGTGGCACCATGCTAGGCTGAGGGAGGCTCTTTGCAGTGTAAACTACATCTCTGAACAGCAAACTGACCTTTCGCATTTCTCAGGGCTGAGCAATGTAATTTTTCTTAGTTGCTACAATCGCTATTACCCATGCACAGGCAAGGAGTGTGACTGAGGTTCATAACATCTGTTTGAGATGCTCAAACTTTGCCAGGTTATTTTGTGACGCTAAAGTTGTAGAAAGTCACAGGCTTATGTAAAGAGGAAACAAGATAAAGTTAATATGCTTTAAAATCATGGCAGATATTTATCTTTTGGATCTTGACATTATTTGATAGGACTACATGATGCAGTCTCTAAAAAACATCACTCTGAGGAAAGCTCCAAAGAACAACACCTTAAATACTTCTTTTGCACTTCATTTGCTCTGTTCTACACTTTCATTTCCAAGGCATGTCTAAAGTGCATTCAGTAGGATAATAACTATAATTCCTATGAGCTAGCTAAATTACTTCTAGTAAATTTGTATCAGCACTTACATTGTATTAGCATTATTATGTTAGAATTTAAACCTTTCATTTCACCACTAATCAAAGACAATCTAGCTGTCGTGATTTAAGTCCAACCACCAAGTACCACACAGCCACTCCCTCGCTCCCCCTGGTGGGAAGGGGAGTAGAATTGGAAAAAGGTAAAACCTGTGGGTTGAGGTAAGAACAGTTTAATAACTGAAATATAGTTGATAATAGTAATAATAATAATAGTAGTAATAATAACAACAACCATAATAGTAGTAGTAGTAGTACACATCATTGTAATTGTAATGAAAAGGGAGATAGCAACAAGAGAGAGGGAAATCAAACCCAAGACAGATAAATGATGCACAATACAATTGCCCTCCACCCCCTGACCAATGGCCAGCTCATCCCCGAGTAGTAATCATCCCCAAGCAGCAATCATCCTTCCTAGCCAACTCCCCCATGTTTTATATAATAAGCATGATTCTATGGTACAGAATAACTCTGGTTAGTTCACATCATGTGTCCTGTCTCTGCTCCCTCCTGGCTTCTTGTGCCCCTCCTCAACGGCAGAGCATGAGAAACTGAAAGGTCCTTGGTAGGGGAAGTGCTACTTAGCAACAGCTGAAACTTAGGAGTGTTTATCAACACTATTCCCAGACTAAAGCACTGTACCAGCTGCTAGGATAAAAATTAACTCTATCTCAGTTGAAACCAGGACACTAGCAAAAAACCCAGATATTCTAATTTAATAATAGTATCATACCTTACATTTCTAATAATCAAGCCTGCTCACTGCAGTCTCTATAGGTAATAGGGTGGTTTCTACATACCAGTATAGAAGCGCCATTCCCTTTTGTCAAACAAACTTCCTAGGTTTATGTATCCTCTGCTTGCATAGCCACGAAGCTTAAATACTTCAGTAGGATCAGCAGCATTCTGTACCCTCCAGATACTTCCCTAGAAAATTACGCTTCCCTTTGACTGGCAATCCTGAAAACATCTGCTACTGTAGGCAAATTGGCCGTGGGAACTGCATACTTCCACTTCAGAGATGTGTTCTGCTTTTCATTTTTCATCTCTCTAATGCACAGACCCATCAGTTGTACTGCTGAAACACATTACAACTGGAATTGCTGAAGTGCTAAAATGAACCAAAAACTGAAAGCACAATTTTAATATGTCAACAGTTTACAAACAGGCAACAGAGGCTCTTCTCTGATATGGCAAATCATAGTAAAACAAACACAGTATTTTAAAATGAAAGCTTCCTTTGCTTTAGCATAAGAAACCTTAATTCTCAAATTATATTTGACTGTTTCTTGAGATACAATACACAATGTTTTCAGACCATAGCTATAGAAACAGAAGTATTTTGCTTCCCTTTATGCAACTATTTAATGGAAAAAACCAAATTGAGCTACTGATGAAGGGCTGGCCGTTATGTATCAATACACTGTTGGGTGACCATCAGGCAATGCTTGTGCTCACCAGCAATATGAAGGACTATATCTAGAAAGCAGTGACTACTCGGTAATACACAACGGTAGCCTTATTTAAGAGTTATAAACTCTACAACAAGAATTAGATTTACATCTCAGCCACTGTATGTGTGCCTGGATAAAAGCTCTTTCTGGTATCAGAAAAAAAAAAAAAACACAAAAAGGAAAGAAGAAATCTTTATCCTGAAGGTCAGGTTTTGGAAAATCAAACCTATGGATGGACACACATGTTTTTCACATCATTGCAAGAGAAAATCAGACGCCAAGAAAGGCCACACAGAATCAGTCAAAATGCTCACTTTGCCTGGCACCCTGCCTGTGACAGGGACAAATCAAGGATGCCTGTGGAGCAGTTCAATAAAAAGTCAGGTATGTAGTGATGCTTCCCCAGAACAGTCTTTCAGCTGTCAACAATTCTTGCTTAAGGATTTGGTGCAGAACTGCCTGGAGATTCAATAACCCTTCATGAGGTTTTTTTCAATGAATTTGACTGTGTCAACCTTTGACAATCACAACATCTTGCACAGAAGAGTTCCTTTGCCAAAGTACATATCATGGAAAATATGTGCTGCAGAATTATATCATGTACATTATACATATGTACATACATATGTTAGAACTACCTCCATGAAAATCACATCCTTTCATCTTTTTTGAACCTTCTGATTACTATGTTTCTTTGAGACTCCATACTATTGCTATTGAAAAGGGGAAGGAAAAAATTTTTTCTTCCTACATGCAAATAAAAAGGTGGCTGGTTCAAAATGAGGATGTACCTAGAGAATCATCCAGTCTCCAGCTGGGCTGACAGAAAAATGTGGGAACAGCAAATTTACATGCTAATTCCCCTTGGTACCTTACAAGTATTTTTATCTAGATAATTCTGTTTGTTTATTCTGAACATGGCTCCTGCTGACTTCATTTGTTGCCCCCTTGAGCCTGTACAGAAAAGCACAGTGCATTTGGAAGACAATATACAGCTTTCTGGCATTAACACAGATGAAAGGTTTCCTTTTATTACCAAGCTCGATGTGAGTACAATCAATGTGTATTCAACCTTACCAGGCTACACACAGTTTTGTAGACCCTTGCCACATCCTCCTGTCATCTCTGGCAAGCTGAAGGGTCCCAGCCTACGCGCCCATCCAGTGTATGGAAGCTGGGTTGTGCGCGGTGGCCATTTTTAACTGTAAACTTTATCTGAGTTAATATCCACTGAAGGGATCTCAATGCTGCACAGAATGTTGAAAACACAGGTGCATTATAGATTTACACAGTGGCATACTAACATGGGGGGTTTTGTCTGCTCCTGAACTCGAAGCTGAGGTATTCATAGAATCATAGAATCATAGAATCATAACTATCATAGAATAGTTAGGGTTGGAAAGGAGCTTAAGATCATCTAGTTCCAACCCCCCTGCCATGGGCAGGGACACCTTACACTAAACCATGTCACCCAAGGCTATGACCAACCTGGCCTTGAACACTGACAGGGATGGAGCATTCACAACTTGCCTGGGCAACCCATTCCAGTGCCTCACCACCCTTACATTAAAGAATTTCTTCCTCATATCCAATC
>JAOEHY010036984.1:0-42872 GCA_025447955.1 Psilopsiagon aurifrons
ATTGCCACTTCCCTCAGGTCTATCAGAAAACAACATAAGACTGCGTTCTTGACAGTATTTGTAACTTGCAGTTTGGCCTGGATTCAGCTGAATACTACCTGTTGTCAGGTTTGGCTCTAGAGACCAGTGCAAACAAAAATTGTACAAAATATGAACCCTTATTTTTAGCGCTCATGAAGCTCTGTCACAGCTTGAACCAAGGGGCTGGTTTATGGCTTTGTATGGTATGGCTTAATGATTAATGTCTACAGTGTATGTCCAAGTAGTGCATTGGTGGAATATTATTGGCAGTGTCTAATATGTGTTCTATGGATGCAGTAAGCTAAGGCACATAATGTTCAAATTATTTGTTCAGTGCCATTTAAAATGTCACCAGGAAAAATAGAATCAAATCCAGAAACACTAGGTCCTATCTTTTATCAAATAAGCTGATTTATCTGTGATTAGGGAAGAAAGAGGACCCTCAAGACTGACCCATTTTTTCCTGGATTGCTTGAGCATCATGTGTGCTGTCTTTTTAATTAAACTAGTAGGTATTAATTGTGTGTGCCTTCATATCTTAAGCTTTCAGTAAAAACAGTAATGGTGAATACTGAATATAGGGTGAGCAATTCAACTGAAAGCTTGCTAATAAGGCTTAATGCAGACTATTCTGTTACCAGGCTTTCCCAAAGTTTTGGTCGTGGTCTTTTTTTATCAATTATCTTAGAATCCTTTAATATCCTTGACTAGGTATTAATAAAAAATAAAACAGCTTAGAAACATAGACCCATGAAATCTGAAGTGCACAGAGGCATATGTGACTGCAGGCGTACTTTCAGTAAGCAATGAGTTACCCTTGAAGAGATCTGGTTTCATTTGTTCTGATTAACAATAGCTGTGAATCCACTGTGGTTTGGGGCCCAGTTAGATGACTGTTAATTGCTTCATGTGTTAAGGAAAAGTTAGTGATACATAAGAAGCTTCTGTTCTGATCCCAAAATGTATGAGTAATCCTCATGATCAGCAGGGGGACAGTGGCTGATTCAGCTCTAAGCTCATTAGCAGAGCAAGAAACTGATGAATTGTTCTGGAAGGAACTCAAGGGGAAGGTGATTTCCTGTCGTTACTCAAGACAGAGCAATAAATGGGGTCTTTGATTTGGTAAGATGCAGGTTTTTTACTGACCGGGATCATTTTCTCTTTCAACACCTACTTTGTGTTCACACTACCAGCCAGCCATGGGCTAGAAAAGGCATAGGGAGCAATTATAATGTGTTTGCTAGTGTGGCAAGGCAAAAGGAACCAAATCAAAGGTAAATTGAGGCTAAAGGAAGTCCAGTAGTTGTGGTAGAAGCTAGTTTGGACTAGGAGTCTGGGTGGAGAAGGGAATGGACTAGGGAAGCAGACCCACTGCTCTGGGCATAATATAGTTCTTAAACTGTCTTTGAATCATAGAATCACAGTTTGGGTTGGAAGGGACCTGAAAGATCATCTAGTTCCAGCCCACCTGCCAGGGGCAGGGACACCTTCCACTAAATCAGGTTGCTGGAAACCCCATCTAGCCTGGCCTTCAGTACAGTGTAGTGTAGGGTAAGCATTCCCACAGTGGCTTTTAAGGAGGAAGAACAGAGTTTGTCATTAAGAGGGACGGGGGTTTTTTTCTCCCTTTTCTCATTTATGGGGCAGAGTTCCATCAGAGTTTGTCATTAAGAGGGATGGGGGTTTTTTCTCCTTTTTCTCATTTAGGGGGCAGAGTTCCATAAGGCTTTCCAGAACTAAGAGGCAGGAAAAAAAATGAGTTGGGATTGAACAACCTTATACAATGCTTGACCTTTCTACCTTGTTTCTAAGTAAATTGTAATTACAGCCTGACTTATAAACAAAGAACTATTTGAAACAGAGAAGAGCTGAATTTGGGGGTTTGGAAATGTCAAAAATGATATGCTTGATGGCCTCAAAACCTTTTCTTCAATGTTTTTGCTATTTTACCAGAATCAAATACTTTCTGCAAATGTATCCATCAGCTTGATGGATACATTTTCCACTATAAAAATACTCTAAATTAAGAATAAATTGAGTTGTATTTTTTTCAGATTTAAGAGTATATTCCACCTGTGAGGGATGATGTGCCTTTTTGTGCTATAGAGATTATAACAAAGCATAGAGATGATATTTTTAAATCAAGAGGAAGTATACAGATACTAGCATTTAAATCATGCTACTTGAAATCAGCATGCATTTGAATCAGCTGACTTATGTACTTTGCTGAAAATTAACTGTGTTTTAGCATTCTCAATATAAATTTTTGCAGGTACAGACCTGGCCTGTGGACCAGTATTGGACAATATGGCCCGACACTGGCCTTGCAAAGCTGGTAGCTGGATTGTTTTTATTTGACTGAAAAATGGTATATACTAACTTACTGTGCTCATACAAAGGAAGCAATGTTTTACATCTCCAAAATCAGTCTTTATTAGTACTTATCTCAAGTGTAAATGCAAAAGTTTCTGCTGTTTCCTCTGTTGTAAGTTCTTCTCAACAAGCATGAACTGAAATTATAATTTCAGACTTCCTACTGGAAAAGGCACTGATTTTCATAATATTTTTTTTTCTGGCGAAAATTGAAAAGTCTCACCATGAAGATTTTATAATTAAGACAGCTATGTCTGTAATTTACAATTCAGTCCAGCCAGTATCAGATAGACAATAATGTATTTAGATATCAGTTTCAATGCTATATTGATGCAGATACAAACTGCTTGGTATAAAGAGATGTTTTCCTTGCGCTGGAATCAAGCTGAAGAGGAATGTCTTTATCTTCCAGGATAAGAAGGCTTTTTTGCTGTGAAGCCTTGGAAGCTACATGCAATTGCAGTGTGAACTGTGTAGGCATGGCCCTTTCGATGTAAGCTCTGACGCCTTTCAGAAGCGAAGCTCTATTTTAGCCCCCCTGCCACGGACTGGTTTGGTGAGCTGGGCTAGTTTAGTCTGTGGAACGTGCTTCAGGAATATATATGTGCTAGGCCTGTGACTTTTTTTTTTCTTTTTTTAACTGCAGCCCATCTTCTAGAAGTAAATTCATTTAAATTCAATGTCTGTAGGTAATGGAGAATCCTTACATCTATAAGTCATTTCACTTGTATTTTTGACACTGCTAGTCATGCATTATTTCCAGTCTGATTGTATTTGGATTTGGTGTACAGTCTCTAGAGCACATTTTTGTCTCTCCTAAAGATCCATCTACTTTTCTGTATTTGTCCAGGTTACCTTTACTTGCAATTGAAAATGAAATTACCTTCACAGCATAGCTTCATGGCTATTAAGCCATCATTACTGCTTCCCCCTCTGCACTGTTTCAAAGCAGTCATGCCATCTCTCAGCCTGTTATTGCTTCCTTAATGATAATCCATTCCTTCAAGATGGCTGTGCAATGAACCTGGCAGGCAAAAGCCTCTAAGGCATCTTCCTTTTCATTTTAGCTATTGTCTTTTAGCAAGCCTGCTTAAAAGTGTCTCACACTGAGAACTTGTGCTGGGCCCGAAATGATTGCTCAGCAACAGACAGGAGGGCTTCTTTAAGATCCACTACCAGCTCAAAAGAATGGGGAAGTAACAGTTTGCTGCCAGGAGGCATGCTTTTCAGGCTTGCAAGGTAGTGGTTTTTTTTCTGAGTGTAAGTTGGATAGATCAAAAAAAAACCCTACAAAACCAAATTCAAGACTTCCCATTCAAGACTTCTCACTTTCCTGTGAGAGCAGAGCTTCATTGGTTTGTACCTACCTAGTCTTTGCTACCTTGAGTGGAGATAACCCTCTCCCTGGGCAAATATTATTTTGCTTGATTTTCCATACAGTTTGTGATGTAATCTTTTTTTTCCTACCCTTCTATTCCAAAGAATGGATTACTGTAAGTCATCATCTGAGTTTTTGAGCTTTCTGAAGGTGCCTTGTTCAAAACCCTAACATGAAGGGAATACCTTTCATTGTGCTTACTATTCTGTAATACATGTAATCCTTGACCAAAAGCAATGGATTGGTTGAGCTCTCAGCAGCTGTTTCATCTGAGTGGTACTTTCCCAGAGATAACTCTCAGGTTGATGCTTGCAGCTGTGAGTTAAGAAAAGAGAGACATTCAAGCAAGCAATGGAGTAGTTCGAATTTCAAAATGTATTTTTGAAAGTCAATTAAAACTGATGATTTGCAGAGTTCCTGATCACACTGTATCCAGCAGTGTAAAAAAGCTACTGAGGCTAATAGTTTCCTCCATACTGTACCAGATGAGCAATTTGAGTGTCTCTGGGAAACAGTACTTTGTGGCTGTCTGTTTTAATGAGTTTTGAAAACATTTGCCCAAGTCTTCATTTCAGATGCCAGAAAGTCATCAGCTTCACTGCCAATTGCGGAAAACTCAATAACATCAAGTTAAAGCACCCTTGAGATTCTCTGCTGGCCGACAAACCTGTTGGTGTCTATTTAGAGTACAAATACCTGGTCTGGTTTTGTGGCTTGGTTTGTTGGTTTCTTTTAATGCAAAGCACCAAAGCATAACTAAAAGAGTAAGGTGCTCAGCATTTTGGCAAGCCAGACCCAGTGAAAGTGTACTGGATCATTAATTTTGAGTCACCAAACACCATTTTATAGTGAAATTACTTTTTTTTTTTTTTTTTTTGTAAACATTAACTGCATGTAAATGTGTTTATTGTGGGTGCAAAGTACAGGACTTGAAGAGGTAGTCACAAAACTTGATTGATCCTTTAAGAAACATTTAAAGAACCTCCAAGTCTAGTAAATCCATCAAAAAAGGAAAAGGGGATGAGCAATAGGGAAGATCAGTGCAGTCGTGCAGCAAAAGAAATAGCTTATAAAGAGGATTTATACTGAAGATCTATGTGTACAAAAGCAGTGCTCAGTTTGTTCACCAGATTCTGTAACTGTGTTCACTGCCCATGAAAGTCATTACAGTGTTTCTTTCTAATTCTACAGTTGCTTTGTGTGGATGTTAGCAAGGTAAGTGAGGCTAAGAGAGGCCATTTAAAAAGAGCAGTCTTTTCCAGTAGCTGCTATGGACATAAATACACACCAGAGCACATCCTCATGAAACCAAGAGCAGAATGAGCTGTGGGCCTTATAGCAATGCAGTGGGTCCTCTTGGGGGTGGGAGCTTTGTCCTCATCAGGAACTAGAAGGATATCCTGTGTCACTCTGCTAGTGGCTAACTCCCACCTTGCTTTACTGGTTCAAATCTTGATTTTGAACAGCTACTTTCTTCCTAGCTGCACTGTGAAAATGAAAGATGTGAGATGCCAGCTTTAAAGACTAACTGGTTTGTTTATACTGGAGCACTATCGAATTTGTAAACTCCACAGCACACATAAAATAGCTGTAGTCCAAGATCCTATACAGTGTTTCAGTCATATCCGAGAGAAGTTGTTTCTTGACTGATAAGTTAATGATAAAGTCTTGCTTATTCTGCTCTTCAGTTATGCATTGCAGGTGTCAGGATAGTGGATTTTTGTGATCTTGTTTGATGCTTTCTGCCACGTACCAACTAAGGCATGTTAGAAATTATGAGCCAAAAAAAGGAAAATTCAGTGTCTTAAGGGAAATCATAATTCAAAAGAAAATTGGTATTTTAATCTTCCACTTCTTATGAAATAATAAATGTTTATTTAAAGAATCCTCACAGAAATTTAAGCAAATAAACAACTGAAATGCTCCACAAATAAGAACAGAAATTACAGTATTTCAGCTGCATGTAAGCAAATTATTTCCATGCATGTGATGACTGCCTAAGCAAATAGGCACTTCACCATGCAAGTGATAATTATATATGGTAATATCTTGTTCTTATCTACCAAATCATGGATCTTGCATGCATAAGTGCTTTTTTTGTGTGTAGGAACATAGTTGTGTAACCTCTGCCTAGGGCCTTTTTCTGTGTCTGTCAGTTGATGGTAGAGATCATTGGGCGCTAAATACCCCCTGCAGCTTTTGCCCATTTGATTCAAGTTGCCTTGAAGGGTTTCTTGAAGGATTACATTTTCAGCAGCATTTTATGAACTAGATAATGAAATTCCCATTTTTAATGTTTTCTGTAGCAATTTTTTGAAGAGGTTGATCTCCAGTTTTATTAGGAACTAGAGAAAACAGAAAAGGAACAATCAGAGGTGCGCATCCTAGAAAGCACTGAGTCAAGGCACTCTGTAAGGACCTACTGTCTCCACTAAGAACAGCATTTCTCTCCAAAGTCTGCATCTACATTGTATTAGTGCTTTATTAAATACTCTTCTTCAGCCTAACTATGTTTCTGGGCAGTGAGAACTTCAATATGTCTTCTGCTTGAACAGATCTTGCTCTAGCATTACCTGTGGACTGCCTAGTTGCTCTGGAAAACACTGCTCCGTGCAGTGTATCTCTTACACACAATAAAATGCAGGCTGTTAGTCATGAAACAGATCAGAAGCTGATCTATACTGCATTTTTCTCAGATGGAAAAAAACCACCAAAACCAAACAAAGCACTTTAAGAATGTTAATTCTAATGCTTTTCAACGCATGTGGGTTCAAATGTCAAAGTCGAGTTGCAAGCTTTCAATATGTAATAACACAGAGCAGGAGTTAAGTGGTGAGTGTGCAGGTGAGGTGGTGGCTGCTGTTCAATAAAGGAGCATCTAATGGTGAGCAGTACTAATTTAAACCATTTTAAACCTCTTCATTCGTAATGGGCTAAATTCATAACCCTCATTCAAAGAGTGGAATTAGCTGAGTTCTTATGTAGTTGTCCTATAACAAGTAATGGACTCTTCCATCCTCAGGGGAAAGTCTGCTTTAGTTTTAAAACTGCATCTCATTTTGAACCATTACAAACTAATAAAGGGTCTAACCCCCCTTTATTCAGTTCAGGACAGGATCTACAAGGCAGGTAGATCCTGTCCTGAGGCTCTTCAGTAGTTTACCTTGGGGTTTTGCCTTTATAGAAATCTCTCTTGTCTTAGTGATACTAGCACTTTTCTTGATGTGTTATGTTTTGGAAGTCTTCATTGTATCTGGTGTTTGTAGGCTTTCTAAGAAAGCTCTGAGCCCAGTATGCCTTCTGGTCATGTATTGATGTTCTTAGAACACTTCTCGTGGTTCAGCATAACTTCTAGCAAGACAGCATTAGAAAACACATATGCAAGATCTTCTGTTCAGAATTTATACTGGAGTATTAATGTTTCCACATCCATCCTGCATCACAGTGTTTCTGTTCAAGTTGAACTGAAGGAAATGAGTCTGCATGAAAGGGATTCTTCTGTCTTGCAGAGAAAACTGCTTTAATTTGAATATTGACTGTGGCTTGGTGCCAGTACATTAAGCTGTGTTGCAATGCACTGAAGTGTAAAATAGGACCTTAGCTCTATGAAATTGCTCTGGTCTCTTCCTCCTACTGCATTGTTCTAAGGAAACTGAATGTGGAGGGAAACTAATTAGTACAAACAAATGTTGGAAGCTGGCTTCTCTGGTCTGTCAGAGTGTTTCAAGATGGGCTTCTCCAAGTAGGGGACAGCTGATCCCACTCTGGGAACTGCTTCTTTACAACTGATGTCTGCAGGGAAAGGTAAGGGAGGCCCATACACCTGGTTCTGTTGCAATGTTTTATCTTCCCAGGTGCTTCCTAGTATAGCCAGCAGAGTGAACTGCCTCAGAATAAAGAATGCTTTACAATGTCTGTAAGTTTAGCTATCCAGAGAAATCTCATGGTGGTGTGCAAATTGTACATGTTTAACTGAAGCAGTTATATCTGTATGTTCTCAGGAATGTTTTTAGGAGCACTTATCTGAAAAACAGCTACATCAAGTGATTAATTATGTAATGCCTACAAATATAATTGCCAGCTACAGTCTAATTAGTTATCTCTTCATGTTTGAAAATGAGTTTAGTAATCATTAAATTACATTTTCTCCCTTATAGAAAATGCTACCTAGCCTCTAACACGCTTGATTGAAAAACTACTTGCTGAAACAGCCTACATCTTGGATTCATAGGCATGTAGGGTATCCAGATTTCATTCTGTATCTGAATGATCTTGGTGACTTGAATCAGTCCTAGGTAAATAGCCAATTTTTAGGAGGTACATGGAAAGGTTGTTTTGGGGTACTGAGGCTGAGGAATGTTTGATGTCATTTTGCACATGGGAGCAGAGGAACGTTCTGAAAGGAGTCCCTGTTTGCTCTGAAGCAGAATGACTTCCAGATACCTACCTGCCCTTCACAGAACAGAGCCTTTCTTTTTTTTTTTTTTTTTTATGATTTACCTAATTATTCTAAAAATTCTGGGGTCTCTGAAAAACACTTTGTCCATTCACAATGACAAGAAAACTTCTACTAGATCTTGGTAGCAGTCGTTTATGTAATGGCTTGGAGTAAGTGAAAGTTTTGTTTGCATGTGAGATGCTATTTCTGACAGCTTATGATAAATCTCAGAGAAATGAATGCTTATGTTCCCACAGAGGTCTTGTACTATTCATCTTAAAAGCAGGAGTTTGTCATTTTGAACTGTATAGCTTCTGCTTTACTCAGCCAGATTCTGTGCAACGCTAGGGAATACAAAAATATTTGCCTTCCTTATGATGCCAAGATATAAAAGTGACAAACTAGGAAGAAGAAATAACATGGATTTAGTGGAGAAAAATATCTGAGTTGAACTTGTCCATATTTTAGATGCTGCACTTGATTTGTTACTGTGGCTTATTTTAAACATGTTTCCTAAGTGATGTTTTCATTTGCTAGGGAAATTCATTCAGCCTTAAATGAAGTTAACAGCACAAAATGTTCTAAGGATAATTTTTAACCTTAATGTTACTATTTCACTGCTGTCAGATAAAAGCCATCATGCAGTGGAAAACACTTGCCTATAACAATCCAAGATCAAATCCTCAGTTGTTAGAGCAGGCCTTAGATCAGTACACAATGGGGATGTGAGCAGCACCACCATATGCTGAGACACACTGAGGTGGAAGAGCAAGCCAGGAAGCTGTTGCTGGCTTCTCAGCAGCCCACTTTGCAGGCAGTATGATCTTGGCTTACCAGAAACCACAGGGCTGCTCTCTGAATTTTCTGCTTGTAAATGTATGAGCACGTGAGACAAAGTATTTAATGGGAGACTAGAGTCCCTCTTTCTCTCAAACACTGAGCTTTAATGCACCACACCAATACTATTTAAATACTGGAGACTGGCACTTCATTTTTTGCAACCTTGTGATATGAATTGTTTCTGTCCTTTATTTCATTTTCTTGACTCCTTCCCTCTAAGCAGCAGCAGCAGAAAAGATTGATGGTGCTTACCACATAGTGGGAAAAAAAGGGGTTTATGTGGACAGGGAAAGCCTTGAAACAAGCTACTGTTGCCACTGTTTCAATAGAAAACAAAAAACATTTTGATATGTCACATCAGCACATTTAAAGAAAATCAGTTTGGTACTTTCAGAAATATTTACAAATACTGCATTAAAATTTTTTTTCTAACAGTAGTAAAATATATATTCAGTATTAGTCTTACTTAATTTCCTTGAGTGATCATTGAGTTGAACCATCCCAAAGAAACTTCCCCGCCCATGTATAACTTCCTTCTACCTTGCAGTGTGCCTTGTTTCATTTTGTTAAAGAAAGAATTAGCTGGAGAATAGGAGGAGCAGACTAAAATCTGTCTTCCAGTATTTTGGCCAGGGATACATCTGCTACTGCTATAATTTCAGCACAGTTGCATTTAGGAATTTGTCGACATTGCAGTTTAGTTTTGTCAATATCGAAACTTGCACTGTGATAAAATGTGCAATAAGTAACTGTGTTGGTTTTCTGATTATTTCTTTTTAAACTTTTTTCTCCAGTACTCAGTTTTGTTTGAGTACTGGTTTTCACTTGAAATAGGATTCTACTACTGATAACTTGCCTGCAACCAAGACCTCCCACTTACTTAGACTTTTGAAAAGTATGACTAGTGACATCAGCTTTTATTTAAAGTTTAACTGCGAAGAGCAATTACTTCATAGTTAAAACTGAGGGTAGCATCTGATTTTTTCCTGCTGTTAATAGCACCACAGACTGTTAGTCTAGCCTTTATGTAGTAAAATTTTGACTTTTTCAGTAGCTGGCTGATGATGCTTTCAAGTTCAAGTCATCTGTTTAATCTTACAGCCTCATCAAGCTCTTCAAATGACGTCACAAAAATCCTTCTGTGACAAAATTTGAAATACTAACTGCTACAGTAGCAATGTATTACTTATTTGTTATTAAATGCCAGCATGCTGTGGTGACCCCTTGTCAGATGCGAATGCAATATCGTACAGAGCAAGTACCAACTCTTCACTCACCTTTTCACTGGCTGAGGCCCAGCTGGGAATATAACTTTTGCTGCTGTTTTCCCAGCAAGCCCCACACAGCCGCTTCCTCAATCCTGCTGGTGGGATGGGGAAGAGAATTGGAAAGGTAAAAATGAGAAAACTCATGAGCTGAGATAAAGACAGTTGAATAGGTAAAGCAAAAGCTGCTAACACAAGCAAAGCAAAACAAATAATTCATTCACCACTTCCCATTGCAGGCAGGTGTTCAGCCATCCCCAGGAAAGCAGGGCTCCCTCATGTGTAGTTATGACTTGGGTAGACAAATGCTGTCAATCCAAATGTCACCCCTTCCTTCTTCCCCTAGCTTTTATTACTGAGCATGATATCTCATGATATGGAATATTTCTTGGGTCAGTGCAGGTCAGCTGTCCTGTCTGTGTCCCCTCCCAGCTCCTTGTGCCTACCTTGTGCCTTGTCCCTAGCCTACTTGGTGGTGGTGTGAGAAGAAATGCAGAAAAGGCCTTGACCCTGTGTAAGCACTGCTCAGCAATAACAAAAACATCTCTGCGTTATCAACACTGTTATCAACACTGTTTTCAGCACAAGGCCAAAACATAGCCTTATGCCAGCTACCATCGAGAAAATTAACTCTATCCCAGGCAAAACCAGCACAACTGCTCCTCTCACAAACATCACCACTGAAACAAAACAAGTAAATCAGCTGCAATTTGAAGTCAAGATCAATAATGTGGACTAACTGGGTTCTGTGCATAGCTGACCAGTAGTGTATGCCTGTTCCAGCTAAAAGTGGCTAAATAGGGTATTTCATCTCACTGGGGGTGAGGAAAATCCCAGCTTTGTCATTCTTGAGGCTGCAGGCTGACATGCCGTCAGGTCCAGAGAGGAAGTAGCCCATGCTAATACATGGTGCAAGATCACCCAGCTCTTCTTCTCTTACTGGTAAAATGGTATGTGTACTTTCTCCCTATGTTCAGCTGCCTGCAAACAGTGGCCATTGGATCCTGGCCTATTTTGTCATGTTTTGCATTGTGGTAGTATTGAAAATATGGGTGTTGTGTATGGAGTTATCTAAGATAAAATGGTTTAGCAGGTACCATGGCCTCTCAGGTGGTAGGTTTGGATGTAATGTTGTGGCTAGATGGTCAGTTTGCCTCAAATCTTCTTGCATTTAGTACTGGTGCTATAGTCTCTTCCGCACAATGCAGTCTTCTCTTTCAGGTTTAAAATGCAATAATCAGATTATGAGTATTGTTTCCAACTTCAATTGGTTTAATTTAATTACTTTATCATTAGCTCTGGATCAGGACCTTGCTGCAGTACTTTCTCTGCTATACTTTGTTTAATTATATTTAATGCAATCTTTTTGTTTCCCCAGAGGCTAAATAAGCCTGCAGCCAAAGACTCACAATCAATACAGAAGGCTATTCTTAGACTCTGTGTTTTCAGATAAGTCTGGAATAACCAGGCTTAAAACATGCATTGCATCTGCTGTTTGATTTTCTATCTCTCCATAGTGCTGCATGACCCCCTAAACTGGCAGCAGGAAACCAAACCAATTTAATATGAAGAAATGGTTCTTTCTCTCAGTACAGCTAATAACCTAGTCTGATACCTGGTTTTGCTGGTTTACCTTACTTTGCAGCATTTCTTCTTGCCGGATCTTTCTACATTCAAACTATTATTTTAATTGAAGAGTTATTTGAAACATTTGCAGGAGGAGCACATGGTACTGAGCACCTCTGCAGAGCATGTGAGTGTGCAGTTAAGTCTCATTTCCACATTTATGTGCTGTGATTCTTAGCTTCCTAACAATAATTACTTGAAGTGTCAATTTTATCAGTTTTCTTTCCATTCTCCAATGCTAGTGGAATTCTGCCATAGACAATGAGTTCCTCTATTTTCTACCGTTGCTGTGACTCCATTTCCCGTACAAGAAAAGGAAGTTTTCATGCCCTGTGGGCTATCCTGCTGTTTCCTAGGATACTTTCAAAGAAGTCCTGAGATGCCTTTTCCAGCAAAGTAAGTATTTCTGATTGCCTGCAGGTAGGGTGAAAAGGGCAGAGAGCAACTGGTTTGAGCTGTAGGGAAGAGAAAAACAGTGTGAGGAGCAATACTGATGGAATCTGATGCTGCAGAATTTTGCTCTCATCTGTCTTTCCAAATCTATTCTTTTAGAACAGCACCAGCTCCTACTTGCCTATTTTTACTGCTTCCACACATGCATCCTACAGCAAAAGAGTCCTGACTGACAAAGTATATTTTCAGGTTTCACTATTGAGCATTTTGTAGGAGAAGGGAATCGCTGTGAATGAAGCTCCTTAGGATCAAACCAATTATCAAGAGTGAACAAATTAGCATTTCCTAAAAATCATGGAGCCTCTACAAGTGTGAGAGGTGTGAAGACTAACTGGGGATGTGATTGGAAGTGAAGAAATGATCAGATCCTCTGATGATGCTGGGTCTGATGCTCAGAAGGAGGGCTGAATTCCCTTTGTTTTGGGGATAACCTGGCTTCCTAATAGGTCTCATGTGTCACTATATTTTCAAAGGTGTGTTGGGTTCAGTAATAAAAGCAAATGAGAACAGGTAATAGTCTGGTTAAAACATCTCTAGTACAAAAGAATTACAGGTTCTTCTGGATGTTTCTGTAGTGGTACTAGGGCCTCTTGTCCAAGATTCAATTGGTATAACTCTGTAACAGCACATTTCACCCAGAAATACCAAAGAGTTTAATAAAATTAGGTCTGTGGTCTTGCTGTGAAGTGTGCTAGGGATTTGTTGCAATTAAGGCTGGTTAAAATGTTCCAATTTAATTATTTTCTACTGGATTATGTATAGTTTGCAGCATTAAAATGTTTCCTCTTATTTCACCCCAGGAGCCCAGGGAGTCTTGATGAAGAAGGCTGCCACATGGTGTAGAGCTAACCTTGAGCATTCATGACATAGCCCTTACCCAAAGCAGAAAGTCTTAAATGGCAGCCCAAGAGGATTTGGACAAGACTGCCAAGGCTGAAAGTGTTCTTGGCTACATGGAGAGAAACCTTAGGCAGAGTCTCCAGGAAAGAGAGATCACTGGCATTTTGAAAGGCTGAAATAAATCTTTTGGAAGTCTCATTCTGTGATGACAGATTGCAATAGCCTTTTAAATGAACAACTCTTATTTTTTTAACTCTTCTGGAACTTCAGACTTGTTTATTCCAGGCTACCCTCCTCCTCTCCTCAAACACAGAGAAGTAGAGGTGTTGCCAATGTCTTTAACTTTTCCAGAATCTCCTGGAAAACAGGATATAGCCAGCAATAAAGACTAGCAGCTGTTACCATTGCTTTCTGTTATGATAAGAATACAACCCCTGACATTCTTATTTTCAAAAGACTACACGCTTTCTGTGATGTGCTTAGAAATCTTCTTTTAATAAATGGATAAGATTAGTCAGTATTGATTGTTGAACTGAATTGTCTTTAATAACAAACCACTTACTCTTTTCTACTGGGCTTTACTGTATGAACAGGGACTTAATTTGCTAATAGGTGACTAAAAGTGCAATTTTTGTAGAACTCCAGAGTCTGAGTGTATGGGATCATAGTGTGCTCCTTCTTCAAAGAGATGCTATTTAATCCTTGATTTCTTCATCTTAGAGTCACTTATGACCTTGTATCAAATCTCAGTATGTTTTTCTGCTCTGCTGTAACTAACAGCATTAATAAACCCACACATTTCTACTAGAAGCAGGGAAGATTTATGCATTTGAAAGCCACTGTGCTTGGACATATTTTAATTATGGTCTATATTAATATTTTTCAACATCAGCATCTCACTAATGTGTCAGTTTAAAACTATTAATCATCATACTTTTAAGACCTACAGTAAGCCAGAGTTATAGATTACTATTTTCAGGTGTCTGGGAGCAGCTCCAATAATTATAAAGAACCAGAGCAGCAAGTCCTATTTATAGATATCAATTCAAAATAAATACAGAATAAAAAAGAATTATGACCTTGGGAACTGCTGCTTTTAAAACTAGCTATGGAAGCATAACCTACTGCTGAAATGGTAAGGTATATTCATGAATATGTTGCATGCTTTATGGCTTAGCTAAAGTCAGTACTTGAAAGTCATTTTGTTAAAAAATGTTACTTTGGGAAAGAAGAGTTTCCTGAATAGTCTTTAAAACAAGTAACATATTTTCTTTAATTCCTTTGTAACTTAGGAACCAAAATGTTTGTGACTGAATCCTCTTTTTCACTGTCTTCTTTAAAGACTTTCATGCCATCATAAGAAACCTGTTATTGTCTTGTATCTTAGAAAAGATTTGCAAAAATAATAAAAGACTTTACAAGTGTGAGAAGAATGACACAGCAGTATAGAGGCAATAGTCAAAGTGCTCCCATTGCAGCGATCATGTTTAAATGTATGCTGAATTTTAAGCAGTTGAATTAATTGTATCACAATGAAAAGTGGCACATGGATTGAGTTTGGAATGAACAAAAGAATTCCTACACCCTCATACTGTTTGTGCTGTTGTCCAATTCCGTGGAAACCAGACATGGAAAAGGAAACACTGGCAGAACTTTCTGCTTTGAGCATTACATGACACAAAATGTTAGAAGTCTTCCACCAGCAGGAATATGGGATACACATTTGTTTCAGGTTTTCACAAAGCTCTGGAAACTGCTCCAGAAGTTGCAGTGGAAGCAAAGCATTATAGATAAAAAAAATCATAAAGGCAAAGCATGCTTAGTAGTAGAAATCATTTAAAGGGTGGTGGAGTATTTAATGAATGGGTTTTCTTATTAAAATATACATTGCACTAATGACTGCAGCAATGCAACAAAAATATATTAGCATTAGACCAATGATTTAAAGGTGAAGTGAACTTAAAATTATCACTGGCTGTTAAAGAGCAAGATACATAAGAGGAAGGAGTAATAAATAGTCAGAATGTCATTCTCAGTCATCTTAAGTTGAAGCTTCTGCAAAGAAACACTCATACAGTGTAGCAAGGTAAATTGCAGTTTATTCACTTGTAAGTATTCATGAGGGACTTTTTTTGAATAATGCTTTATTCAGCTTTGATATTTGGAAGACCTCACTGTATCAGCCTGTAGGGTCTTTGATACTTTGGGGTTTTTATTTGTGCGATGTGAAGAACTGCAGTCATGAGTTTGTTCTTGCAACCAAAAGATCCTCGTCTGGTTTGCTTTTAATATTTCTAATAGCTGTTAAAGCATTCATCTTGGGCCTCTCAGATAAGAATTTCCACCCTGTTTGTCTTTGGTTGATTTTTATTAGGAAAGGTAACTAGAGTAGTTTGGATACATCACAGGAAGCTATTTTACAGGTTTATGAGAACTCAGGTAGATATAAGGATCTCCTCTAAGTATATAATGTAGCTGTGCACAACTGTAGAGAAGAGAAAGGCACACAGGCTTGAGTCAAGCAGTATTGTCTTAAGCATAGGATCAGCCATCAAGCTCCTTGAGCTCTGCGAACTAGCAACAGCTTTTGTCTTGCTTAACTTCAGAGATAGCACTTGCCACCTAAGCTAGTCGTGCTAAACTCAGTTTATAGCCAAGTAAGACAATTAGGCACAACTGGGCTGTGTTTCAGCTGAACTCTTTTGGCACCTACTGTGAGATGAGTGAAGCTGAGCTTTCCATTTAATGAGGAGGTTGTACTCTGTACTCTGATGCCTGATGTCTGTTGGCTCTTTGGGTCAGATGCACATAGTCTCATGAATCACTGCCTCATTTGTGCTGCCAAGTACAGTTAGGCCTATCCTTATGTCCAAGTTACAGCTCTAATTAATGAGTTGTTGAAATAGCTGACCTTCCTGTCTCAGGCTGGTGCCTTCCAGCCTGTACTGTGCCTGAAAAACCTGATGTCTTAAGGACAGGATATCAGCAAGGAGTCTACCCTGTTAAAAGATGGATGCTGAGGCAGAGGGACAGTCTGGATCTCCCTGGTGCGTGCTGTGATGAGCTATGCACAAACAGCACTCTGCCAGCTTTACGAGACATCTGCTCAGGTCGTAGTCTGAGCACGTCAGCAGGATGTCAGGAGGTTCATTGGAGCGAGGATGAAGGCTCTGACAATAGTCAAATGCATACTATAAAGAGTACTTCTGTGCTCTTGACTGAAATGTTTAAGCTACGAAATGCTGTCTTCCACAGTCTCTGAGATATCTTTGGCAGCTTTGACATACGTTTATTATAATTTAATTCAGTTTTAGTTTGCTTTGCTGCCTATTAAGGCCTTAGTTTATTACATAGCT
Organism: Psilopsiagon aurifrons; assembly: GCA_025447955.1. Classification (NCBI taxonomy): domain Eukaryota; kingdom Metazoa; phylum Chordata; class Aves; order Psittaciformes; family Psittacidae; genus Psilopsiagon; species Psilopsiagon aurifrons. The sequence continues at coordinate 16,591 of JAOEHY010036984.1, forward strand.
GTTCTTGGTGTATTATTGTGGCTCCTATTACATCACCCATATTTGATAAGAACTTCAGCTTCGCCTGCTTTTCATGAAGAGGACAGCTTTTTCTTGTTTTAAACATACAAGCATTGGGCATTTGATGAGACAAGAAAGAAAACTTGGAATAGAACTTGATGAGGTGCATGATGGTCTTTATTTTGTCTGGCAATCTTGATATGTTGCATTAAAGCTTTGTTTCATTATAAAATCACACCAGAACACCACAACCTTCTGTGTAATGTCAGTCATAGGACTAATCAGCACTAACTCCTTGTACTGGCACATCTGCTGGAAAAATGTCTGACAGAATTGATCAGATTTAAGATTGAATGATGTTCCCAGGCAACTTGGGACCATTGCAAACTTTTCATTCCCTTCTCTATTAAAATAAAAACATGAAAAAGAAGTTGAGAAAAAAAAAGAAAAATGAATGATTGTCCCCCTGAGAAGAGTGAAAGGACCAAGACCTGATACAGGCTGGATGTCAAGGCATATTGATATGAGTGCATAAGAGCATATACGGAATGTAAAAGGAAAAATATTTTTATTTATCAGGGCCTAAATTTTGAAAGAGAAAACCCCACTAAGGATTGAGGACAGATGGGAAGACAATGCCACTCTGGTTACCTTATAGAAAGAACTTAAAGGATGGGCTGATGACAGCTCTTTAAGAAATGGTGGCAAGAGAATTTTTTAGCATTTATTTATGAATAAGCTAAGAGAAATACCTGCCATACTTTATCAGATTATTAGCCTAACTCCTCATCTTTAGAGGGTTATTGATAGCAGTGGGTTTAAGGTATGCTTCAGTCAAAAAGCAGGTCATATTTTCAGACTTTCTATTGTATGTGCCAGTGCTTGCTAGGCAGAAGAACTTCTCTTCAGGAAAACTGTGGGCAGATTTCTTGCAAAGATTTTAATTAAAAGAAAAAGTAAATAGGGAAGCAAGTTCTATGTGTCCTCAGATTATCAACCATTCGCTCTCTGGTTGCTGGAGAGAACCACACCTTTAGTTCTGTAAACATTATTTTGACAGCAAATGTTGTAGTTGGTAACTTCTTAGTTTAATCAAAGAGTTGGAAGTCATGAAGGGCCTTGGCAGCCTGGAAAAAGGTTTGTTTGATTGCAGTGACAAATGCCTTTTGGTTCCTATTGTGTCATATTCATACAATTGAATGTACCTTGATTTCTCTTTAGAAATTCCCATAGCACATTTTTTTTGTATACATTTGTCACTGTCAGTGCTTGTTCTGATGATATTGTAGTCCAAGACAAGTATATTCTCCATCCTGGAAATCTAATTCTTCACCTCATGGATAGTTCTGGTAACTGGGGTTACCTTGGGAAGAACTGATGGTTTTCTCTTCCATTTTATTCCATTTATTTCCATATCTGTTAGCCCTGACATTGTTCTCCTGCTTATTATTCTTCTGTTTCTGTAGAGAAAAAACATCTCATGTATTCCACCTTCAGTAGTAAGTTTTTCTGAAATAAACACGCATTCACTGCTAGCCTTTGCAATTCTTCCCTTGCCAATGTATCGAGTAGTCTTTTCCCTTGCCTTTCCCTTCTTGTTTCTTTCTTCTTGCTGGGAATTTTTAAAGAGCTTATCACTATTATTCCCCTGATTGCCTGAGATTGGGATTTCTGCCTTGAGGGACTTGAAAATAGCCTTATCTTCTTGAATTGAAGATAAACCCCTCTAAAGAGGGTTTTCCTAGCTGTAGCAGAACTGTGTTTTCCTGACTGCTGCTCCACTTGTTCATTTTTTATTTTGAGGAAAAAAAAACCTCAACTTGGTCTTCCTCTCAGTAATTTCTTTCACTTTCTTTATTAATTAAGCGTTATGTGGAATATGATGCGATTTCTCCATCAGCCTGCTAGCTTTCTTATGGAACCCAAGAGGTGAGAAATGGTGACATAACACATTACATTTCACACTGACTGTGTCACTTGAATGCATGAAGCGTCTCTTGCCAACAGCTCAGCTTTAGCAATTTTGCAGTAATGATTTTAATGACAGACTGGATTTTCTCTTCTGGCTTTTCTAGGAAGTCTTTCCATCCTGAAATTGTACTATTTGTTATATTTTTTATGATATCTGATTTTAAGCTGAATGCTCCTTTGTGCTCTGGCTGTGACTGCAGCTCTCTAGCTGTCTGCTGCTCATTCCCTCATTAGATAGTTTTGTTCCCTCACTGGATAGCTTCAGGGATGGTAGCTGAATCTTGCAGGTCAGTAAGTTAACTTCTCACTGCAAGAATCCTGAATGTCAGATTGTTCCTGAAAGAATAAATAACATCTGTTCACTAGTGCCTGCTCCAGGCTAATGAATTTGGTGTTTCCCAGTGCCCTTCCTGTTTGTCTCCATTTGCTCTGAGGCCTCTGTTCAGAGCAAGCTAAAACAGCCGCTTAGGTGAGATTTTGAGAGTCAGTATTTATCTTTTAATTTGAGAGCTGCTCTTCATTAGCAGTGTTCTGATTTTTTTTTTCATTTTTCATTTTCTCTTTATTTTTCTTCCCATGAAGTGTCATAGGGTGAGAGCTGATGGGCTTTTGCGATCTCTTCAGAGGTCAATATTAAATATCCATCTTAGTCCAGAACTCTATAGTTCGCTGCAAGTGGCAGAAATCAGAAGGGACATTAATGCATGAGGATATTCTTATATTTTGTGCATTGCATTATATTAACTTTTTAATGGCAAATAACTGATGGAGTGAGGATATGTGTCACATGCATGTTATTTAGAGTGTTGTTCATACTGTAATACCTATTTTAGGTAATCTACATACAGGTAATATAAATATAGGTAATACCTAGGCATTATTGATACCTGATGCCAATTACTGAACCCTTTCAGTGTAATTGCTAAAGTAAACAATGAGGGAACAGTAGTGGAGAGATGAAGGAGGGAAGCATCTTCAGGATGGTATCTCTCCATGTACTTTAGCTGCTGGGCACAAAACCCCAGGATGGCTGTGCTGTGCCTCTGAGCAGGGTTCTGTGGAGCCGTAGGAAGGGATTTGGTGCTGGGACTAGACTCTTTCCTTTTCCCTGCTCACACACTTCCCCGGCCCACAGTGCAGTGGCACAGAGCACCATATGGTATGTGCTCACTGCAGTGGGTCAAGTCTGAGGCACAACTGTGCATCCTCTCTTCACTGCACCTGACAGGTCTCTGTTCAGCCTAAGGTAAACAATATACGGTGCATAGCTGCTCACTGTGTGTATGTTATGATGCTTCCTTCTCTATGGATGAATCCATGGGCAGGTGCAGTGCTGTTCTGGCTCAGGGAGAGTATTGCCTACAGTGGTACTAGCCTGGGAATGAGAGAAAATTCTCCTTAGGAGTAACACAACCAGGATCACACAAGCCAGATTTGTTGACAGCATTGTAGACCTCATAAGACCTCACTAATATAAAGCACCCTGGGACAGTGATGGTAGTCTTTACTACTTGCTGAACACAGTGGGGCCATGATTTTACAGCTCATAGTTGTTACCTTAATCTAAAGAATAAATAAACCAGTTTCTTTTCTCTGTGATGTTATTGTTCAGCAGCCTCTCATTACAGAAGTGCTGTTTGCACAGGTTGCCATCTCTAATTTTTGCCTCTGTGTGGTGATTCATTGTCTAGCTTTTTTTTGGTCTTTTTTTCACTAAGTATATTTTAGTAATGGGTGACAAATTCAGTGGTAAAGATAAAGCTCCACTTATAAGTGTACATAAATTACCTTACTGATTTGTCAGATTATATATTGTCATTATTTACAATTATATTGTAAAGACCTTACAATTTACAATTTATTATTTACAATTACATTGTAAAGCCCTTCACATCACCTAGGTAGAACATTTGGGTTGCTTAGCATGAAGAAATGTTACTTTCTGTTTCTCTTTGAGCACACTGATTTTTTATTGTTGTTCTCTAGAACAGATTAGACAGAACAAAGAGAAATTTTATGACAGTCTTGCCCTAAGCTCAGTCTGCTTCTGTAGTATTCGCAAGAGCAGATGATTTATGCATAAATGTGAATGAGCGTTCTGATTTTAAAAAAGAGAGATCTTTAGCTTTTCATCTGATAAGTCATAAACAGACTGTAGGAAATCCTTTATATTCTCATTTAGGCAATAGCTATCCTCCAGCTTATTAAAGTTTATATAAACAGAGGGAAAACTGTGCCATGCTGGTAGCGATCCTAGATGCCTGAGGTTCAAGAGCCACCTAGTGGTTTCAATTGTGTGCAAATACCCTTCAGAGTCCTGATGCAGGTTGGGGAAAACATGGATCTATCCAGCAATGGGAAAAGGACCAAAATGAGCGTTTAAAATATCCATACCTAATAGTAAGTGAGACCCTACTCTTAGTACCTTGAGAAAAAATCGATACTTTCCTTGGTTCTTGATTAAAATGTATTATTTTTCATACAGGCACATCGCGTATGCCATGCCAAGGTTCTACCTACATACAGAGTTTTCAGCTAGGTTTTGTACTCTTTTATCTGTGGGTGGCTGACTACAGCCATCCTTCAAACAAGTTTTATTGATTTAATGTATATCAAGCTGTCTGTGAGGCAAGTGACAGGACTGCAGACTCTGCCCCAAGATCTCTGTAGAGAATTTCTGTTACCAAGGATTCTGCTTCTTTCCCCAGAGACCCATTTTTCCTCATCTTCCTCTGAGGTGCTCACATAGGCAGAAGGAAAAGGACCCAAAAGTGTTTCAGTAGGTGAGACAGAGCAATTAAGCTGTAACTGCACTGAGAGACATCAAAGAAGCCCATCAATCATTTATCTTTGGGAGTTGATACCAAACAGTATTAGCCATGGTGCAAGGGCAGTGTGGTGCATTGGTCACTTTAACATACAAGAGATTTCTAATCAAAATCACTTATGGCAAGTTTGTTAATATTTAGATTTTTAAGTGTTTCATCATGCTCTTATTTTCTGTGGGGTTTATTTTGCTCAGACATCATAACTCATGACCACACATCATAAAGTCTCTTGATCCTGCTATGATGTTGTTTCATTTTTTCCTATAAAGGAACAGCATTTCACTGTAGCACTAAGCTAAATCAGTCTCCCTAGAAAAGCTTTTATCCCTCCTCTTAAAGGTAGAGTGTGAGGGAGAAGTAGATTTTCTCCCCACTGAGTTTCTTAGTTTTGCAAAGACCAATATTCTGAATATTTAAATAGTCAAAACTGATATTTGCCTTTCCATGGAAAACTTCATTCTTTCAGAAATCAATTTTCCCCCTCTTTAAAAAAAAAACCAAGCAGAAAAAGTATGACAAGGTTATCTTAGGACCAGCTGTTTTGTAGTCATCAGATTTTTCTTCCTTGTTCTTTATTCAGTTTTGTGAATATCATGAAATTTTCATATCTGTTGCAGATATTGTCTGAAGAGATCACAACTGTCTCCATGCCTTCAGTAAATTTTGAGGGGGACACTGAAACCTCAGGCATTCTGGAAATATTCAAGTTCTGTTAACTGCAAAAGATGTCGTTTGTTTTGCATCTGTGATTCCAAGCAAGTGCCAGTTTATCATAGCAAGATGCACTTCCTTACTCATTCAATGGCAGAAATATCCAATTAGCTAAGAAATTACAAAAGCATTCATTCTGTGCAACAGTGGTGGGAAAAGGGGGGAATTAAGCTCAGAGTAGGGAATGGGCAAGGATAATAATACAAAATACATATTTAAATTAAAATATGACAGTTTTCCGTCACTATAAACTATTAAAAGAGTTTGCTTTTTTCTGTTTCTGGAAAGGGCTGTCTTTTCATAGATGCAATAATAATAATAAATACATTTTATTTTCACTAGAAGATGACAAACATTTACAGACATCTTTTTTGCTCATCCTAGTTGTTTAAATGTTTTTAATAGAAGACGTTTGGAAACTGCACAGTGACCCGTTATTTGCAAGTTTTGTTTACCAAATGTTTCAAGTACATTCAAAGTACTAAAACCTGGTTTATAAGAGAATCACCCTACCAAAATAGGAAAGCATCTATAAGGACATGAAAAGTAGTCATTAGGAAAGGGTACTTTGGGGTATAAATAGGATAGTCATTTCTGATGACATACATTCTGAAGTGGTCCAAAGGATCTTTGTGAAACAGCGAAAGGAAGGCAACAGCAGCTAGGGGAACTCTTCATCCAGTAGCTGGACCTTTTTGTCAAAGTACTTACAGCCCTTTCTTGCTCCTAAAGCTCTGAAGTAAGAAGAAATGTGTCTGGAAACAACAAGCTCCCCAAGCACCAGAAGCCTGGAGAAGCCTGGCTATGGCTTGTCTCTTGATGTAAAATCTGGTGGGAACATTGGCCAGAGGCTCTCTGTTGTACTCTGTATTCCTGTAGCATCTTCCCTTACAGCACAGGCTGCTGCAGTCACAAGAGACTGGCCAGCAGAATGACAGTGTTAAAATCTAAGTGGTGGAGTGAATTTTCAGATATTCACATAGTGTCCTTTCCTGTGCTCCTTTTAATAAATTTTGTTGGCACTTAATTATCACTGAGACCTCTACCCTTCTGTTTAAAACTGGCCAACAAGCTCAATGAAATATTTATGCTTTTATGAAAGATGCTACAGAATGTCAAGGTTAGCTGGCTACAGTAAAATAAATCAGAAGTAAATAAGGTATGTATGCCCTCTTCAGCTTCTGCATACCAGACCATGACAGTCTTATCAGCATATTTGCTATACATTCACTGATCACGTTTCACTGGTGCCTGAAGGCAGTCTCACTTCTGCATTGTAACAAACTATGTAACTTCAATTTTCACTGGACATGCCCAAACGTATTTATCCTTTTTGAGAATAAATAGCTTCTTTCTTCCATAACAATGAGTGCAAATGTAATTATAGGAGTGCTGATATGGTCCTGAGAGCTACCAAGGGTAATAGTTTCCTGTGATAGGATGAGTTCTTTGCAGAATGATTAGATAAATGCTGGCTTTTAGACAGAAAGGTAGCTACACATTAATCAACTAAGTGTGTATCTCTCCAGCAACTAGGATTTAGTGCTCCCTTAAAATTCATTTTGTGCAACACCTTGAATGAAAAAACGATTTCTTTTTCCTTCTGCATCACAGCTTTGCTCTTGTAGGTGATGTATGTTCAGATCTCAGGTGAAAATAAATACCATTTGCACATACGCCTTGCCCTGCCTGTTTGGGACAGCAGGCTGTACACTTATAGGCTGGTTATCACCACAGCAAAGTGGCCAGTCTTGCAGAAATCAGTGGGACTGACTGGATCTCCAGCAGTGAAAGAATAGTTTAGTTTGGGAGCTATGTTGCTGAGTAAGTGTGTGGCTGTACTGGAAGGGCAGAAAGGGAACACTAGTCTTTCCATACAAAGACTGGGAAGGACAAAGACTTCAAGTTTAAATAACATCAGCAAACAGTAATAAAAGTGCTGCGGTTTCTTTCTTGCATAAAGAGACAAGATGCAGCGGAAAGTAAAGCTTTTGCCAGAAAGATCACTGTTGTCATGATGACCAGGCTTTTTCAACACACTGATATGCCTGCAAAGCCAGCTGTATTCTGACTCCCATTATTCTGCTACCAACTGATTTTGAGTTTTAACCCCTAATCAAAATATTTATGCATCTCTTAATCTCTCTTAGCCAAAAAAAATCACAGCATGTCAGTGTATTGAGAGAGGGTCCATATGATCCCCACATAGATGGTAAATGTTCTGTGAAGTCTTGCATGCTCTTAGGGAAAAGATTTTTACTTCCTTTCACGTAGATCAGGACAGACTCTTCACATCTGTTAGCCTGTAGCAACAATCCTATTAATTTCAATGGGGCAAGATAAGCTCTTGTCTCATTTTGCTTAGTATCCTTCTTTCTTTGTGTGCTTCACTATGTACACAGTGTCTCACATAGAAAGCCATGGTAGTAATCCTGCAACACAATTAAATTTGTCATCTGCCATCTCTGATTACCAGAGCTTAACAATCAATCTGAGGGGTTTACTTCTGTTTTGTGTGAGTTTTTCTGGAGATAGACTGCAGATACCAGAAGGAATAAAAGTGCAGGAAGAAAAAGCTAATGTGAAGAAACAGTTCTTGGAAATGCTTTTGTTAAAAATAAATATCGTCTCATAGAAAAAGTTAAGACCTAAGGACCTGATATGATCTTCTGAAATGAACCTGTGATCCTGAAAGGACGTTCTCATGATGTTACACAATCATGCACACTTCTGAACCTCTGATGGCAGGAAAACCTTAGAGAATCTTTTAAAATATTTCATATCAAATTTCTTATATATTGTCTCCTTAAGTAATTCCTTTTAATGAAAAAGTCAGGATTTAAAGCTCACAAGATCAATTCTCTTCACATTAGATTTCAAGTCAGATCTTTCAGAACTGCAAGAATTGGAGCAAGCCTACCCAAGTCAGGAGTGGTTAGTGCACTCATTTGCAAGAGGCCCCATTTCAAATTGCTCCTTCAGATCAGTGTGTACTATAGGCAGAGGAGCCTCAACATCCTGCCTATTTTTAGCAGTATGTATCTGTCTTATACTACAAACCTTACCCTAGAATTGAGAAACTCTTGTAAGGTAAATTAAAAGCTAGTATTAAAATCTATATTAAAAGGTAAATTAAAGCTGGACATGACCTGTAGTGTGCACTTGCAGCCCAGGAAGCCAATCACATCCTGGGCTGTATCAAAAGGAACATGACTAGCAGGACGAGGGAGGTGATCCTGCCCCTCTACTCTGCTGTCATGGATCCTCACTTGCAGTACTGTGGTCAGCTCTGAGGCCCCCAACACAAGAGGGATGTGGAGCTGTTGAATTGACTCCAGAGGAAGGCCACAAAGATGCTCTGAGGGCTGGAGCACTTCTCAATGAAAACAGGCTGAGAGAGATGGGCTTGTTTTACCCGGGGAAGAGAAGGCTCAGGTGAGACCTTACTGAAGCCATTATTTACTTAAAGAGGGTTTATGAGAAAGGTAGGGCCCAACAGTAGTGATAGGGCAAACTGATAACGGGTAGGTTTAGACTAGATACAAGGAAGGTAGTTTTTCTGATGTGTGTGGTGAAGCACTGGAACAGGTTGACTAGAGAGGTTGTGGATGCTCTGTCTCTGGAAACATTCAAGGTCAGGCTGGATGGGTCTCTGAGCAATCTAAGCTACTTGAAAATGTCACTGCTTATTGAAGGAGGATTGAACTAGATGACCTTTAAAGGCCCCTTCCAACCCAAACCATTCTACAATTCTGTGATTCCATGGAATGTCAGTGAACTGAATCAATATTTGTAAAAATTCAGTCGCAAAGAATTTTCATCTTCTGCCAAAAGTCTCACAGCTCCTAATTAATTTCACTTTCGGAAGAGCTGAGTGCAGTTTCCATTTACATTATCAATTAGCATTTCTGCCTTACAGCTTTCATTGTTCCAGCCTACCGCATGCAATCAGCTATCATCACAGCACAGTGATTGCCCAGCCAGCCTGGCTTCTGTGGAGCCACAGTGAATAACGTAATTATTATTATGAATGACAAAATAACTACTTTCCTATCTCTATATTTAATGACAGAGTTAGCTGTGGGCCCTTGTCACCCCTGAAGAGAGACAAACATAAGAAGTGCCCGTGTTTCATAGATAAAATTATTAGAGACTTTCCAAAGCTTCATTAGCACTGACATATTGTTTATGTGGCGTAACAGCATAGAAGCACCTAATCTGCTTTTAAGTGGGAGACCTTTAAGTACTACAAGGAGTATGGTGCTTTGCCTAATACCTGGATAATATACATAGCTAAGTTGACTTCAATGCTTGTAATGCTCAAGCTGGCAGTTCATTTAGGGGATATTCAATTCAGCACAACAGGTGGGCATACCTCTACTGCTAACAGAAAATGCGCATCCAACCAAAATCAGCAATGCATGGAAGATGATGTACCCACGGTTCTTTTTATCAGGTATTGTATCAAGAGCTGGAAAACTCTTTAGGAAAACTGTTTTAAAAACTCTGGTGTGATCTCCAACAGTTAAAAAGTGCCCAAGGTAGCAGCTGTCACTTCTGTAGTATAAATCTAGTGAATCAAGCAGTGTTGATGCTGCTCTGCCTGCTACAGACTTTGCCTAGGGCAAGCCTGGAGCCAAGGGCATTTGATACATGCAATATATCATCCTGATCCCATAGGGAACTACTGTCCCAGAGCTCCCCAGCTCTTTCCCCAAATGGATCCTGCCACTCTGGCATAGGAGCAAACCTGAGAGATGGCAAAGCTGCTGTTGCCTCTGCCACTACTCAGCTGCATCCTTGCAGCACAGGGCAGGAAACAGCCTCTTGGTGCACTGCTGTGTGTACAGCTTGGTCCTTGCTTTCTCTGTCCAGAACTTGCACTGTGATGCTTACTGATTTTGCCTTTTACAACTCAACTTTTCAAGCCTTCAGCACATTGCAGAGCTGTCTCAGGGAATGTGCTCAGACTTCCTTTCGTACGGATGGTGCTGTGCAAGCTAATTGGCCCTAGTGAAATGCTGGAATACTCAGCTGATCTGGAAGTGCAGCATCTAGCTAGAGTTTCATATTCTCCATTCATATAAGCTTTGCCAACAGTTTGTGAATGATTCTCATATTCATCAACAGCAGCTGAACAAGAAGAGGGGAACACAACCCCAATTGCTTTAGAGGGACCTGAAGTTTGGAGGGGCGCACTGCAGTTGTGGACAGGATGACTGGGGAGGACATAGCAACAAAAATAATAAACGTACCCTTATTTTTCTTCATTAATTCTAATACCACATTCATGTAGCTTTTAGACATTAGGTCCCGAATGTTTTCTTAGTGTCTTAGTGTTCAGGAGTCTGTGATGACAATTGATAAACAGGATGCTTTATTCAGCAGTGGAGAATTTCACTTCTTGTCATACCAGTTTATTGTTACTATTAAGGGCAAATTTGTCACCATTTGAATTTAATTTGGAGTAGAAATGGAGACTTTAATTTAATTTTCCATTTGTGGGATTGCAATTACTTTGTATTCCATAGCTTACTCCCTGTTCAATTGCTCCTATTTTTTCTAGTCCCTTAGGCTGTAAATCTAAAGCTGAAGTGAGTGAGCCTCAGACATTATTTTCTTCTCATGTTTGTCCTTTTCTCACAGTTCCCTTGCTGGGACATAGCCCTTTAGGAGCTAAGTCCACCAAAAGAACAGCTCAGAGAAAGGAAAACCATATTATAGTTTGTGTGAAGAAAAAACCCCAACTTTCCATTTCACATCTTCCTGTCATAACCAAATCACCAAGTGACATTTGGTGTAGTTCAGTATCATTTCTGACCAGTGGCCTGGGGCAGAGTTGATAGTATTAGCTCACTTGTCACAGTCAGCCAGCACAGGAGGGATCTCTTGTTTAGCTTGTTTAAAATAAATAAATAAAGGAAGGCTTTGGGGTTCAGTGCACCTTCAAACAATCAAAAAGCAGACCTGTAGGGATCAACTTGGCTGTAATGCTTGGCTGTGAGCTGGGTGGGGATATAGCTCCTTCCATGAACCTCACCAGCATGTTGGTTGTTGAAGCCCCAGCAGCCAGGAGGAGCAGGAGGACAGTTATAAGACCCTCAGCAAGTGAGGCTTCAGGGAAACTGAGCATTGTCACAGTAAAAAGTGCTACTTGCACAATAGTGCCAAGAGTGTGCTGTCAAGATGCTGAACATCACCATCCAGGTGACGGTGATGTTCAGCTACAGGATATTTTGGAGAAGCTTCTGGGAAAAATGGCAGAATGCAAATATATGTACCCTTCCTCACTGCCCATCAATGCACAGCTGCAAAGCACAGTGTTTTCCAAGGCATGCATGCCTGTTCCCTAAAATGTAATCCTGACTGTCTCTTTCTTCTTTTCCTTAGTCATCAGTTCAAGTTTAAAAATGAAACTCATTCTAGTTGGCAGAAGTCTTCCACTCATGGTCCAGATTTTGGGTGGAGCTTGCAAGGAGGTGAGGACATGAAGTGGCATCAAATGCCTGCCTGCAGCTGTATAATCTGAACCAGAAATCCTCTCTCTTATGCTCATCTGCCCCATCCTAGTGCCGTGCCCCTCTACAGCAACAGTAGAGGTTGCTTTCTTCAGCTGTCCTGTGTAGCTTTGTGCACAAGATACTCCATTTGGTCTCCTGTTTTTATCCCTATTTGCATCGCCTTCCTTAGCTGGCTTTAGTTCAGACCATGGCTTTGTGTACACCTCCCCTGCTCCTGCACTTCATGGCCATGCCACAGTACAATGAGATAACCAGTGCTAGCTCCAGGAGGTTTAGATGGGCAGAAAATGAAGTAGTCTGGGAAAATTTTGGTGCTGGCTAAATGCTAACAGCCTCACAGGTAACTTCTGAATATTAGGAGTGAAAGAGAAGTAGAAAGAACAGCAAACATGAGCCAAAGTATCCCCAGAGCAAGGCCATTTTCCAGTCTCTGGGTTGCAACATTGAGGAGGCTAAAGAGGTGAGAAGTGTTTTGGCAGAGGCCTGAAACCCAGAGACCCCACAAGGTGAGCTGGAAAGAAACGTGGAAGATGGGGCCAAGCCCTGAGAGTCAGCCCAGCCTACTGGTGAAGCACTTCTCTGGTACTGTAGTTGGATGCTGTTGAACAGATTTATTAGAGAACAATAATTTATGCCATCTTTCACAGTTTAAGAAATTTGTTGTCCTTTGCTCTCTCTGCTTATTCAGTCTTTATCATTCAGTCCTTACAACATCACCCGTGAATGTGTTTATATGCTGCCTCTATTTCATTCTCATCACTAAAAATCCACCTCCTCAGTATTCAGTTGAGCCAACATGAATCACACCGTATCCTCTGGCAGATATTATTTGGTCTGCTGTAGCAATTTTTTTTTTCTTGGGAGAATGCAGAAGGCTCAAATTATAAAGCATTTCTATGGTGTATCTTTGTTGATACAAGATGACTGAAGACTTGGTGTAAGAAATCACTGTAGTCACTTAACCTGAAAACATCTCTACATTCTCTCTATGTTTAAAATGCTGATTCTTAGCTATACTGCTCTATTTTGACATCAGTCCCAGAAGAAGATTCTTTTTCTTTTTTTTCTGAAAAAAAGAAAGAATGAGATAGATTCTTCAAGATGCCTGATATGAATGACATTAAGTTTCAGAACAGCAGGACAAAAATTTGGACAAGTATATTATGAAGGAGACAGCTTGTGAAATTTCTTACTATCAAAGTATTATACTACTTTAACAGTATAATGAAAAGGGATCTCTGTGGCAGCTCAGATGTAGCCCCAAGAGAGGGCTGTTATTATATGCAGCCTTGTAAACACCATGCTAACTCAGCCGGGAAATGTCTGGGCCCTTAAACAATGACATGACAAGATACAAGGAGTTAGATACAGGGCAGCCAGGCTGGGTTTTCTACATTCCCATTTGGAATCTTGGAGCAAGAATGGAAACATTCCACAGAATGGCAACAATGCTGGTTAATTTTTAAGCGTTTCATCTTATGAACCACTGAAAAGAGACTTCAGCTCTGGTTTGTTGGGGTTTTTTTCATTTCAACAAAATTGCCTGATTGTAGATATTCATAGAATCACAGAATAATAGAAACAGGGTTGGAAGGGACCTTAGAGTTCACCTAGTTTCAACCCTTCTGCCAAGGATGGGTACACCTTCCACTAGAGAAGCTAGGGACGCATCAAACATCCAAACAGTACGATGTGAATAGTTTTAAATCTGACTTATTCTAGGTGCTTCTTTTTAAGACACATTGAGTTTTTCACTAGCTGTGAAATCTATTCTATCTATAGACACAAAATCATAGAATCATAGAATAGTTAGGGTTGGAAAGGACCTTAAGATCATCTAGTTCCAAACCCCTGCTATGGGCAGGGACACCTCCCATTAACTACGTCACCCAAGGCTCTGTCCAACCTGGCGTTGCACACCGCCAGCAGTGGAGCATTCACAACTTCCCTGGGCAACCCATTCCAGTGCCTCACCACCCTTACAGTAAAGAATTTCTTCCTTGTATCCAATCTAAACTTCCTGTGTTTAAATCTGAACCCTTTACCCCTTGTCCTATCACTTGTCCTTAATGAGGAGTCCCTCCCCAGCATCCCTATAGCCCCCCTTCAGATACTGGAAGGCTGCTATGAAGTCTCCATGCAGCTTCTCGTAAGAACCTGTTTCAAAGTGGCAAAGAAAGGTTAAAAGACTGCTAAAACACAGGCAGAATCTAGTCCTGAAGTCAGATATTCAGCATGTGAATGAGGCTTTTCAGCTTTTTCATAGGCTATCTCATAAAATCTGTATACTGAAATTTCTGAGAGATGGTGGTCTTAGCATAAGAATCCTAATAAAAATGTCTTATTATGACAGACAAATCAATGTGGAAAAAAATAACTTGAATAATATGTTCATTATGTAGTTAATGCTGGGTTGTTGGTTTTGTTCTTGTTTGCTTGTTTTTAAATCCTTTCTAAATATTCAGCTTAAGTGACAGCATGCATTGACATTTTGACGAATAAGTTATTTTTAAGCAAGGTTGTATTTATTAATGGCTACAATAGGTTTTGGGGCTCCCTTCATTACATGCAAGCTCAAGACATTTATCATGTAGAGACAAGCTTTGGCTTCTAGGTATTACACAGATGTGGGTATGAAAAAACTGTGCTGCAGCTTTTGAGATTCTTTTGGTCTTCCAGAGCTGTAAATTAGAGAAGAATTCAGGAAAGAAAAATCAAAAGCCTTAAGCTTCTAAACTTTTGCACAGTGTATGGTTTGGCTGTTGATCAAAGCAACAGGGGTAAAAGCAGGAGCTGCGAGAGTGACAGTGGGTGGGTTATGGACTGTGCTTTCTGTTGTGTTCTGACTACTTTTATGCACTCTTTCTGAAAACATTTACCAGTATAACCTCCTGTCTGCAATACTGCTTAGGGATTTGACTGACAAGGTCTGGCTCAAGCACATACCAGGAAAACGAGCTTCAAACCTACAAACATTCATGCTGGAAACTTAACATACATCCAAAATGAAATAGAAGCTTGAATGGCTTGTAGCTTAAACATAAGCCAGCATTTTGGCTGTCTGATAGTGGCCAGAAGATATACATTCAACTACTGCATGACTATTTTTGATAGTGAATGCTTGAGAAAATTGCAGCCTACTACCACTTTGTATAGAAGGAGATAAAATTCCACAATAAATGACTTACTGTATATTATTCAACTAGATCTAAAGAGTGGTTTCGAACTGCTTACAAAAGGCAATTCACACCAAAATACTTACATAACCTACTGAAATTTTGTGAGACCAGGGAAAGTTACAGTTATATTAGTATAGTATATTCATTAAATGGAAGGACAAGACTGATGGCCGTAGAGAGAGAGATTTGCTAGGAATAATTCTTTCAGAATTTAATGTGCAAATTAGAGCAATTAAACTATAAGCCACTCAGACCACTTCAAGGCTAAATATTAACACCCTGTAGGAGTAAGAACAGACTATCTTGCTGAGAGTGCAACAAGTTTGCCTTCAGAGTTTCTCATCACATAGGCTACAGCCTAAAGCTGATTGTTTTATGTGTAACACCCTCTCCTGTGTGACTGTGTAGGGGCCTTTTCTCTATCCAGTCCCCTTGAATCTACAGTAGTTCTACATAAGGCTAGCTAAACGGATAAAATTTCCTTTTGTTCCTCCTTTCCTCCTCATCCATCCCTATAGCCTATTGGATTACTCCCTATTGCTCTAGATGTTTCTCAAAGTATTTCAGTCATCCTTTGCTCTTGTTTTTGGTGAGCCTCTTCCCTGCTGACCGGCTTTCAAGTCTGCCTTCAAGACTCACCTCATAGCCAAAGTCAGAAAGTGCAGGAGCAGTTAAGAGGGCTCAGCTTCACAACTGCAGTGCTCAGATTGCTTTCTACAATAGAAAGCCTGATCTGATGTGGAAAAAGTTGGAAGTAAAAAAAGTTATATACCAACTAACTCATTTTTCAAAGGCAAATACCAACAGCTTAAATGATGGGATACTTATTAAAATAGCAAAAAGGGGAAATGTAACTTGTGGTGGTGTTCACTCTGATATTTCTCTTTAATGAAACCACAACTGCTACTTAGCATCACTGGCTGAAACTTGCAGTGAAACACATGATATTTAGATAACAGTCATGTTGGCCTTAGTCACCTAGGAATTAATTAAAATGTTTAGTGATACTGGTAGCTAATAATTAGTATGAGTGGAGTAACGAACTTTCTGACTTTCTGATTTTTCTGATTTTTTACCTTCTGCTTTATATCTTTGCAGAGGGCAAGTAGAGCATAGCAACATGGAATAGCAGTTAGGAATTTCTTTGCACTTTCATAGATTACTCTTTGCTGCAAAAGACTGTGCTGTCCTCTGTTCTGGACCAGGAAAGGAAGACTGCTGATGATTTTCTATTTCATCCTGGCAAGTGTTTACCTGACCAGTACAGCAATATGTAGCAAAGTAAAAGCCACACGGCAACCAAAGAACTTCTACATTTACAAATTGAAGATTGCCAGGTAAATTTTAAAAGTTAAGGTAAGAGATGACTTCAACGAAGTCACAATTTTTAAAAGTGTTTGTCTAAAAATCAGAAGTTTTCCTACCTACTTTTGTTCTGCATACTTCACTGCCTGTATAAATGGCAAAAGTAAGCATAAAGGTCAAGCAATATGTTGGGAAAGTATCAGTGATCTTTTGTTCTACATTTTTCTATTGCTTGACTTGTGCTAAAACAAAGAACAGGAGCCATTATAAATATTATGGTGCATTCCAGGACATAATTTTCATACTTTTGGGGTCAGATTAATAGAAGAACTAAGTGAAGAGCCTGTATGTCCTATTGAAATACTGTGACTTAAGTGGCCTTTGGATTAAAATAACAGAAAGAGGTGGTTTTCAATAAATCGCATGAGATGGAGATTTTTCTTTCCAGGCCACATCCAGGTCTGTAAATCCACCCATCCTCCACTGAGCTCAATAGAATGACTCCCATCTACATCGGTGGGTTTTGATTCTGTGTTCCTTGAAGACTTGATTTCATTATTGTGAACTTATGATTTTCACTATTCGCATTTTTTCTGCCCTTTCATTTTTCCCATCCAGCCTTCTGTTTTTGAAACTCTACGTACCATCACTTCTTCGACTCTACTAGAAAGCCCTCTCTTGATGCATCCTAATATTATGTCTGCTTTTTTCATACCACATCACATTTACAGCTGTTAACTATATTGTGATAAACTCATGTATCTTTGTCTTTCTTGGTTTGTTGTTTTCAGCTATTGAGCTTCTCCCACTTACAGCAAAAGCTCTTTTTCTTAAATTCATGGCATAGCATGTAGCACTGCTATGTTACATTTAATTTCTATTACTTTTGCCCCCCTGGGGCATCTAGGTCCTGCAGCAGGATACTCTGGCATTCATTTATATTCCCAGCATCTTCCATCTTGTGTCAGGAGCCAGTTTTATTCCCTTATCTCTAATGGGGCCAGGGTCATTAATGAAAACAGGAAATATACTGTATGTCTATAGGACTCTGTATCACAAGGATACTCTAGATGAGCTTTTATTTGCCAGACTTGATTTTTCTTCTGCTACACTGTCAGCCATGATTCCTTGAGAAATACTGACAACTGCTTCCTCTAGTCTACCAGGTGCATTTTCTTTTTGTGAGTTGAACTGGCCAGAAGTTACCAGTGTCTTGGTTGGTTCTTTACCAGAACTAGGTATCATGAAGACAAAACAGAGAGTTTGGCTCCCTGAAGTTCTACATTTTTGACTAAAGTGAAAGAAAGTGTTTGTTCTTTGCATACCTTTTTTTACCATCCCTTACTTTAGATGCTAAATGATACAAGCCTTTTTCCTTTCTGACAGTCACAAGCACTGACTTCATGTAAAGATTGACCTTTACTTCATTACTGATGATAAGAAAGCTCTGAATGTGTATTTGCTTAGCTCACAGATACCCACAGGGATTTCATACAAAAATAGACTGTGGCTCTGGAAACTGCTCAGGAAGAAATGAAAATTCTAACTCAAGATCTTTTGATTTCACTTGCTAATCCCCAGGGGGAGGAACTTCTCTCATCTCTTCTGGAAAGACAATAAAGACAATTCTTCACTTCTTATGCAAGAAGGTCATAAATGCTGATTAACCCAACCTGAAAGCTCTAAAATATTTTGGAAAAAAAACCCAACCAAACAGACTGGGTGGGAGACTTCATGAAGCACTTCAAAATGAAAAATGTAATTATTTTTTGAAACATGTCAGTTTTGACAAAATTGATTTCTGGTTAAAAAGACAAATAATACTCTTGAAATATTATGGGGTTTACAACTCCAAAACCCTGATCTTACCACTTTGAAACAGCATGATTATTTTTTTTTTTCTGTTTGCTTGTTTTTGTGGGGGGTTTTTTTGTTTGTTTTGTTGTTTTTTTGTTTTGTTTTTTGTTTGTTTGTTTGTTTGTTTAGAAAAAAACACATATGTTCTAAAATATTGTTTTACTGGGTTCACAGCTCATCCCAATTTAGGAAGAACTGACTTGTGGAGTCAAATTTCACTGATGGATGTTCATCTATAGATGCTGTTGTGGTTTAAGCCCAGCTGGTAACTCAGTACCACACAGCTGTCTGCTCACTTCCCCTCCTTCCTCCCCCCCTGCTCCCAGAGGGATGGGGAGGAGAATCAAACGAATGTAACTCCCACGGGTTGAGATAAGAACAGTCCAGTAACTGAGGTATAACACAAACCACTGCTGCTACCTCCTATAATAATAATGATAAGGGAAATAACAAGGGAAGAGAATAAAACTGCTCACCACTCGCCTACCGATATCCAGCCTGACCTGAGCAGCGATCTAACTCTTCTGGGTAACTGCCCCCAGTTTATATAGTGGCCATCTCGTGCTATGGTATGGAATACCTCTTTGGTCAGTTTGGGTCAGGTGTTCTGTCTCTGCTCCCACCCAGCTTCCCCTCTTCCCTGGCAGAGCATGAGGCTCAGAAAGTCCTTGGTCAGATTAAACACTACCAAGCAGTAACTAAAAACATCGGTGTTATCAGCACTGTTCCCAGGCCAAAAGTCAAAACCACAGCACTGCACCAGCTACTAAGAAGGAGAAAAACGACTGCTACTGCTGAACCCAGGACAGAGACATACCTAATGTGTACAGAAGGAACTGTTGAAGTAGAGTCTTTTGTGTTCACACCAGCAAATACCTTTTGGTCATTATTCCACCCAAAAGCCATTTTCTGAAGCTTTTCTGAGGTCTGGACACCAAGGCTGTCTGAGGCAGTCACCTGAGGCTGGTGCTGGACGTAGTTCTAGCTGCTGAGTTTTGGAGGCTGTGGTCTCCCACTGTCTTGTCATCTGCTATCCAAAGAACCAACTCTTCTGATCTACTGTAACTGTATCCATAAGCACTCCTAACCTGCTTCTGCAAGAAGTGTTTGTTGGAGAGTGACAGTAAAGACAGAAAGTTCTGAATTGTAACACAAAACTGAAGAGGATTTAGCCTGCACCTTTCCCTCTTGTAATGCAGTTCAGGTCCTGTTACTAAACAGCAATAGATGAAATCATATACACAACTTCATCTGCTCTTTATTATGAAGCTTCAGAGCTCTTGATGGAAAGCACAGTCACTGCCTGATGCCACTGTGAAGAGTGGAAGTTGTGTACAGTCAAACTTGCAGGAGTTAAATTAAAAAATCGACATGCTGCAACCTTCTACTCAGCGAGTAGAAAATAGGCTGTTAGCAGAAAGGACAAGCTGGAGATGATGAAGTCAGTTTAACGTAAAAATGGTTTAAATGGCATTGAGGTGTAGTGGTATCATAGTAACAGCACAAATAAAAGGCAAACGCTTCTTTCTGAGGCTGGTGCTGTCATAAGGAAACATTTCATGAAAATTCACGATCACGCTGAATTCAGTGCTTGTCTGCTTTAGTGCCATGCTAGGAATATGCATCCTTTTGCTTACTCCAAATTTAAACTGGTGTTTTGGCTTAGTTGTGTTTGAATGGTCCAAATTATTAAAAGCTAGGACACAAACTCTTCTGTGCAATCAGAAAAGGAGTTTAGGGACTTGAGGTATTATATATTTGTTTTAATTTTCCTGGAGGTCAAAACCTATATCTAAAAATATGCTTTTGTGAAGCACAGTTTTGGAGTAAGGCATGAACTCCTTGTTGGATTTCTATAGCCTACTGTATGTAGGAAGTCCTCTTAAATAATCAGCAAGGTCCCTTTTGAGCTGTAGGAAGTAGTAAAATTGTCAGAACTTCACAGTGTCACCTAATGACACCAAGAGGTTCACAGGAGATCCAGTCTCAAAACTGTCGCAGGAGCACAGGGGTCTGCAATACACAGCAAACAATACTTTAGGAATTCTACAGCTATTACTAAAATGTGTTGCTCCTGTAAAGCGTGTGAAACCGTATTCTTTTTATTCAAACAGCATTCAAAAATACAAGCAAAACATATGTGTGAAAGGAAAACTCAGGTGTCTACTATGCCCATGCTGATCGAGCTCCCTGTTGCATACCTGCAAAGCTATAGAAGTTCTTTGGCAGCAAGAAAACCAGAAAAACCTCTATAAGACACAGAACATAGAGGCTTGCAATAAGATACTAGTAAGAATATTCTGTCTGCAAGGGAAAAAAGGCAGCTATTTTGTTCATTTCTCTGGGATGCTGAAATTACCTGTATTCAGAGCCAGATGCTTTCCACCAAAAATCTGTCAGCCTTGGGATTTCCCTTGTTGACCTTGCTAGGAAGTGTGTCCCAGTGCCTGAGAAAATACTTTCAGGCCATAGCAAATAACAAGGCTAATTTTCAGATGTTTGTTTGTTTGTTTGTTGTGGTACATCATCAGCTATCAGTACTGCCATCAACTAAGTAAACTGAATGACTTGAAAAGGTTTCAGAGTTAATTTGGTTATTTTTCTTGTTTTCTCTGGGTTCTATAGATTTCTTGACCACAAGAGAACATTTTTGTCACTAAATTGGTCTTGCTGAATGGTGTATGGTGTTCTGGAATCTATGCTGACCTGTGAGTGAGTCCTTCAGAAAAACAGTCTGGGAGTGGATTCAAGCTTTTTGTGGCATTCAGCTGTTTAAAACTATTTCTGCTCATAAAGACCACATCTAAGGAGCAGCTGCTGTGGCTGCTCTTGCATTGCCCAGCTCCTTTCAACATTATTCCATCTTTCATTTTCTTATTTGTACATACGTGCTTCTTGATGTGGCCTTCTTGCACGATCAGGACTGTGGGCCAGTGCTCTTGCTGGACTCAGGGGGGCAGATTCTCCAGTATGCAGCAACCATGCCAGAGATCCCTGAACTAGTTACCAGAAATTAGGTATATCTGTATGATGCAACAAGGCATCCATAAGAGCCACCAGCAGCTGCCCTGAGCTCAGAATTGCCATGTTACTGTGTAGCTCTGTATTGCGGCCACTTCTAGAGCAGCTTAGGGGTAGTTGGTCTAGTACCAGCATGACCCAGGGGACCCCAGTGTTTCAGTCCATGCAGACAGTGATGTAATTACGATACCGTTCTGTGTGTGTAATTAGCTGACACCTTGACAACCTTGGAGAGCAAATTATTCTCTGCTACCTAGTCATCTGATTAAATGGAGTTATTAGAAAGTCGAGTTACTAGCACTAGAGGATAATAAGGTGGTAAATCAAGAGCTTAAATGTGTTGAAAACAAACACTTTCAAACCAGGTTCTTTCTTTACAGGGTAAATAACTTAGCAGGAAAGGTGGCAGTAACAGACGTTATACATTTGGACCTGAGAAGAGGTGCTGGTGTTGCAGTAAAGGGATCTGAATTGAACAGTCATAAAAACAGATGAAGAGAGAGAACTGTCTAGCAGAGCTTGATGTCAAAGTGGAAGACTGTGTCCTGTGAAGCTCCACAGAGGTCCAAGCTGGAGTCTCAAGCAGTTGATATTTTCATCAGCCACTTGGATAATGGAATATAGAGTGTGATTTATAAAGGTTCTAGCTGACACTAAGCCCTGAGAAGGGCTCAGAGAACAAGCTGAAAATTCACATGACAAGACATGGCTCAAAAACTAGATGAAATTCAATACAGATATATGTGAAGTACTGCACTGAGAAACAAAGCGCTAATGAAAATCACCAAATGTCAGAACCAGATGCATGGGTCTTTGCTGATCCTCTGAAATCAGGAAAATTCTGCCCAAGCAACCTGCTCAGCTGGCTACTCAGACTGGCTAAGTGCTGGCCAGTGTTGAAAGAGGCTGATGCTTACATTATTGGATGCACATGTGTGTACAGCATTTGGTATACCTCCAGATGAAGGAAGCAAGAACTAAATGCTTGTTCTCTGTGAAGAATGCAGTTACAGCGTGTGTTCAGATATCCTTCCAATACTTAGCTCAGTTTTGGAAGACACTGTGTGAAAAGTCAAGTCAAACATCTTATCTGGTGCTAATTTCTTTTTGCTGTAATTGTTAGAATGGCAATTCTTATTCACTTATTCACTGTGTCAGCCTGATAATTGCTGCAAAGAATAAAAATGAAGGAAAAAAAATATATAAATTATTTGCAGTCTCTTTCTGCTGATTTTATCTTTTACTCTTCTTTTGGTTCAGAGCCTCATGGAAAGTGATTATGTAAATGCCAAATTTATTACTCAACAGATTTGATCATTAATGAGTTCAAAGTTACTTCCTTCTTAGTCACTTCTTGCAATGGTGAATAAGCAGAAGTTGTTACTTCCTATATATCAACAGCAGTTTTGCAAATGCCAAGCATTTCCATGGGCACAGTATAGGAGCATTGGGATTGTAAAAGCTCGACCATGTGTAAATAGACTTGAAAGTTCAGAGCCTGAATTAATCTCACCTTCTTCAGGGGCTCACCATGTGGGTGTGTCTGGCTGAATTAGAAAATAGATATGGATTTGATTCATCTGACCTAATTTGGATATGCCCTCTAGGGTGAGGAGCACTGTACACTTGACTCCAATGAGAGCAGTTTAGTCTGTGTTGCCTCTAAAAGGATTCCAAGGTAATTAGTTCAGATGTAGATACACGAGGTTAGGTAGTGATAAATCCTAGCCAGGCAGACCTGTTTAGCTATGAAAGCATCAGAACTCAACTGGAGTTTTCAGGATTAGCAGTAGAATATTTTGTCATAACTGGAGCAAGTGTTTAATGAAAATAGTTTAGAATTGTTAAATATGGTTTCTAAGCATAAGCTTTCAAGCCAACACAAACACATCACTATAAAGCCATTATCAAGGAGGGCACTACATCATTTTGGCAGGCAACAACTACATCAACATTTTCATACATACTGGACTGGCTACAATTGCTGGGAAACTCCAGTCTTTATTGCAGTAACATTCAATATATAACAATAGCACAATTTCAAAACCTGAACACTTGCTGCAGTTCTGTCACAGAGCTATTTGAAATAGGAATGCTCTGAGAGAGTGGTTTAGTTTAGCATAACAAATCATTATATATGAAAGATCTGTTTGTTGTCAAGCATTTATCCTTTCCAACAAGTGTTTTTTTGTAGGTCCTCATTAAGATCATGGTGACTGTACTGGAAGTGGTTCCCAGTAATTTCAAGTTAAATGTACTGAAGACCTGTTAGAATACAATTTAAGGAAAAGAATAAATGGCTGGGATTATAAAGATAAAGGTACAAAAGTCAACACGGTGGAAGGAGCTGAGATAATTACTGTGTTATCCACATAAGTAGCCCTATCCTAAAATCTGTATCAAATGCCAGAAGTTGCCTCCCCGTTGAAATTAACTTGCTGATGCATTAATGAAAAAGGAGCAATCTTTCTAATGTTTATTCTAACCAAAATAGCTTGAGATATCATCACCTTGGTTTAAAAACACTGATACTTTTAAAAGCTCTTAGTGTGAGTAAACCTTAAGACTTAGAGGAGATGGTAGCTCCCAAAGTTTCAATGTTCATTGAATGGAAAGTGATGGAAAGGAAATATCTAATTTGATTTCACAGAAACTTTTAAAACATAGCAGTTTTTTATGACTGCTGGGAGTCAGTGATCCTGTTAAGGAAACCCACCTTATTTTACATTAACCAGTTCCCATTTCATATGGTAAAGCGCTACCTATTATGTTGATTTTTATTTTGATGTAGCCACATTCCTTTGGTGCTAAATAATAGTTTTGTTGATTAACTAAAAGCTGGTGTGTTTTCCATTGTTTTGTCTCACCTTCCCCTCCCTCTGTGCTTGCTTTTGAACAGATAATTCCTATAAAATATTTTATCTCCTCATTCCTCATTTTTCTTGTAACAGCAGCCAGTCATCATGAAGATTGGCACTGTTTCGTGAAGTTGTCAGTAGTTGTTAATTTGTAGATGATTTGTAAGACAAGTGGAAAGGCCAGATAATCTTCATTTTTTTGGCTTATTGTGTTTTTTTCACTGCCATATAAATGCTGCTAATCACCGTTTGAAATAGTTCATGCTTTTTCATTCATCTGTAATTACCATTTTAAAAATTAGATGCTATATCAATAAAATGCAATAAAAGCTTCTTTCAACTGTTTTTTTGCTGCATTAAAGGGCCTAAACTCAAGGAGAGAAAAGCCTAGTGGGGCTGTGCCATTTCATATATCTTTAATGCCCATTTTAGGGGCAAGGAGAATTTCTCTAATGAAAATTTCTGGGAAAAGATCATCCTGAAAGGAATTGAAGTCTTATCCTTCATATAAACAAACTGTTGTTTCAACCAAGCTATCCAACATCATTACTATGAATACAATGCTATTGAGTGGCATCTAATTAAACCAAGCAATACCACTAAATTGTGTTCATTTTGGAAATTGTATTGCTGCAGCACAACTTCCTAATTCAAGTTAAATTACTTTAATTAATGGATTTAATTTTGTAAACATTCAAAGTGTTTGCTGAATCCTTTGAGATTTATGCCAGTTCGCTTTATGAACTTTGGTTATTCAAAGCTCATTGAGCTCAAATTTTTGTTATTGCCTTTTCCATGTAATTAAAGCAATGGAAATGTTTATTCTAATTACAGTAGGCTCAGAAAAAGAGAAGGATAAGATGAAGATACCTTTGTTTTAGAAGTGGGATGGATTTCTCAGTAGAGAGAAGCAGTATTCTTGCATATTACCATTTTATGTAGGACTAGCTATTCTCCTACTCCCTTCTGGGGTCTGATCAACATTATTACCAGCACTATGAAATAAATGCATTGAAACAAATTGCAAAGTGACATTTTTAGTGGGAAAAAAAGAGGTCTAAAATAATAGCAATAAGATCACCATTGTTACATACTTATTAACCAGGCTTCATGAAGCAAAAATAATTAAAATGATCTTTCTTTAAGCCCTACCATTTGTGCTTCCTTTGGGCAAAGTCAGGATGCAACACCAAGGTTCCAATGTTTTTGCAATATTTTCACCTTCACCCAGAATGTATAAAAAGTTCACTGCATCTTCAGAAATATAGGAAACAGATTAGCTTTAAAAAAACAGCTATGCACATCTTCACATGTAATGAACCGCTCAGGACATTGTACTCTTTGCAAAGTTCAGAAAAAGTGAAAAAACAAAAACTAGAATTTCTCCAGCTACAAAAGGGACAGTGAGTGTAGACACCATTAAATTATTTTGTCTGCACAGTCTGAGGCTGGGACAAAGGCACCAGGAAGGTTATTTCTGTTGCTTTTCTGACACAGACAGAAACAGGGAAGATCTCTCAAGAAGTATATTTCCTGGAGATTTTTCCTCAGCATAAAGGAAAGAATGCGGGCTGATAAATCAATTATTTTTGGACTGTAAGTTGTAAGGCTTTTTTAGTCCAACTTCAGAAGTCTGTTTCATATCCTACTTCCTTTCCAGTTTCAGATTGGTGGGCAGGATGTTGATTTGCATGTTTTAACTTCATTATTCACATAGTCATGGGCTTAGAGCACACATACATAAAATGGTACTTTACCACAGCAACACATGGTCATAGCTGTTCTTGGTCTATCAATTATGAAAGCCACTTGCATTATGTAGTTTGAATTATAGCATTTACAGCCAGTTTCCTAGCTTGCCTGACATGAACCAGGAGAAGTTGGCATCTATCTTGTGATGTATAGTGGCTGCTATGCTTACAGGGATGACATGATTCAAACATTCAGACATAGAATCATAGAATCATAGAATAGTTAGGGTTGGAAAGGACCTTAAGATCATCCAGTTCCAACCCCCTGCCATGGGCAGGG
>JAOEHY010036984.1:50866-93325 GCA_025447955.1 Psilopsiagon aurifrons
GTTGTATTCTCTTCCTTTGTATTTCTCTTGCTATTATTATTATTAGTTGTAGCAGTAGTGGTTTGTGTTATACCTTAGTTACTAAACTGTTCTTATCTCAACCTGTGGAAGTTGCATTCTTTCAGTTCTCCTTCCCATCCCTCCAGGAGCAGAGGGAAAAAAAAGGGGAAGTGAGTAAACAAACTGCGTGGCTGATTTATGGCTTAAACCACGACAGCAAGACTGTAACAAACAAGTTGAAGGAGGTGATTTTTCCATCTATTCAGCACAGATGAGACCAGTTTGCTGTGTCCAGTTTTGGGCTCCCCAGTAAAAGAGAAACATAAACCTATTTTTGCAAGTTCAAGGGAGGGCCATCACTTTATATTAGCTGGTGCATATGATGTATGAGAAGAGACTGAGAGAACTTGTTTTCTTACGCATTAAAATGAAAAGGCTACAAGAGGACCTAATTGATGTTCTCAGCTACCTACTGAGAGATGATAGAAAACAGAAGCTGAAGTCAGAATTACCTGGCAAATGCCAAGAAGGAGGATAAGGGGCAACAGATACTAAGGATATGTGTGTCAGCGTCACTGGCCTTGGATCTGAACAGCCTTAGAGGAGAAAGTCTAATGACTTTTCATAAAGGCAGCTATACAAAAAGCAGAGTTAACCTGTGAGGGGCAGGTATGAAATCTGCATTGTCTAACCTTAATTAGTCTCTCCAGGTCTCAGGAATTGCAAAGCGGATACTAGAAGGTGCTTTCATTTTTAAACACTCCAGGTTTCCCTTTCCTAGTTTCTATTATACCAGGGCAGTCTAACCATTGTTCATTAGTAGATGGCTGTTAAACCTCCAAATTTCCTCTCTAACCTCTATGAACCCTTTTCAGCCCTTTTGACTGCAGTCACTTCAATGTAATGACAATTTTGCAATTCACCATTTACCTTCACTATGGTCTACCAGCAAACCATGAACTAAAATGTGCAAATCTCTACCTATACAGTGTTTAGGCAGTAGGGCTCTACTTAGTCACAGTTTTCCAAATGGATTGAATATTCAGAAAAAGAAATCCACACCTATTTATTGAAACCGAAATGCAAATTTTCTTTCACACTGTGAACTCTCTGTTCTTGCCTTCAAAAACATTCACACTAGTGGATATCTATTTGCATAAATGTTTCCCGAAGGGGTCATGAATATTCATATGTGTATATGTATCTATCTTGAAAGTTCTTGGGAAGTTGGGGGTGGAAGAAAAATTATTCAGCCGGAGACAAAATAAAATCATGTGGCTGAGGTAATGAATCATAAACATGCTGACTACAAACAGCCAAAATGGTGTTGGGAGCTTGTTTGGGAAGCTAAAACTTCTAGACATTGTTTATGAGCTTCAGAAAAGTGAAAGTTTTTGTGATCATAAACAAAGATAACAGCTAAGTTAAAGCAGTAACATCCCACTTACAATAATTTTCTTGCTTCTCTTTTATTAATTGGAAGGAGAAGTACTGAATACTCACAGCAAATTTAAAGCTGGCCTTCCTCACCTGTGACTTTCAGCATAGCATCTCTGGAAGCCAAAGGAATATCCCTGTGATCAGTCAACAGCCTTGGGCCTGTTCACGTGCTCAGACAAGGACAGAAATGTAGCATGATCAAGTCTTGCCTGGAAATCATGTGCCTATATACATTTCAGACTGCATCTGTATGATCAAGTCCATCTGAAAGATGCAACTCAGTAGATGACTACAGGCATGTGAAAACCTGTCCAGCCTACTTTGGATCTCAGTCTAACTGATTCTTGAGCATCTGGGCATGCAGGCAGAACTAGGACATGACTATCTGGAGCAGATAGTCCTGACCTCCTCTATATGCAATGCAACCATTTTTAGGACAGAGGTTAACTTGTTAATGAGGTTATGGCATTCTGCTGCAGTTTGCCAGGCTGAACAAAGGAGTACAAGAATGTATATACTTAATATATGCTTAAATATATGAAAAATACAGTGAGGAAATGTCTTGTTGCTGTTTGTTGCTGCCACTGCTCCCTAAGTTTGGACTTTTTCAGTTCATCATCCTAGATAAAATTATGCCTGGAGCATTCAATTCTACCCCCATTAAGTTGGCAGAAAATCTGAAATTAAGTGCAGAGCTGGGTGAAAATCATTAATGGAGAAAATTCTCCATGGGAAAAATGTTTGCAACCAGTTTGCCATCTAAAACCCAGTTCCTTCCTGTCTCCCATTTTCTTGTGTTAACACCTATCTTCTTCAGTTTACCCAAGAAGGTGTTGCATCTGAACACCTTAGCAAAAAATTCCCTCAGACAGGTAAGATGCCAGTATATATCTATAATGTAAGTGATGTCACTATCTTCAATTTTAATGCTTTTTCACTCTAACCCCATGTCTTCAATTAACCTTGCTTCCAAACTGTGTTTTAAAGAAATGTATGATATTGGTGCTAGATAAAGGTGACTAAATCACTTTATCCTTTTTTTTTTGGAAACAACAATTGCATTTGTTCTTCACCAGATAATTGCTACAGCTCTGACTTGGTAGTTTTCTTTAAAATCTTTGCTGTCAAAGGTGTGGTTTTTACTCATCTTCCAATCTGTATGCTGGAGTTCATCCAGTCACACTGGCATAGGCATAGTGGATTTCTAGACTTGTTCTTGCATCCTGTAAGTGCTTGTCCCCTTTCTTGCTCCAAGCCTACATCCCATCCTTTGCTCTTCTGCCCACTGAAACTGAAGCGAAGCATTCTCTCATTCTAGGTTCATATTTAGACTACTGTTTATCCTATGCCACCCTACACACAGAGAATTCGTCTTTTCTTTCGCTTTTTTTTTTTAACTTGCTGAAGAACCCTTGATACTTGTTCTAATTCCATTCACATATCTAGTATAGCTTGAGATCTGTCAGCTTTCCCTGTATCCATATACTTTGATGACTCTTTATTATTTTCATCACTTAATAAAACATAGCTTAAAATAATACCACTGAACATTGACTCAGTAACTGAAAATTAAATCCATTGGTTATAGTGTTCAGGATATATCTGGAACTTAGTGTTGTTGTTCTACTTTTTTCTCCAATTTGTGTCTGAAAGTTTAGAGCTTCCTATAATGTAATATTTTGCAGTGACAGTTATCTTTTTATTAGCATCATAGCTGGGTCTATCTGTGTTCAAAACCATATACCTTGTATGCTCCGAGGAGACCCTTTTTTAATAACCCTTCCCTAAACATATTTTTGCACATTAAAAATTGTTTTATCTATGTAATACCTTTTTATATATATGGTCCATCATAGCAGTAATATACAATGTTAATCCATCTTTATCTTTAGTTTCTGAAGTTTTCCTTCTGTAATAACTATTCCTATCATTATTATTATTATTCCATATCTCTTTTATCCTTTACAATATCCATTTTCATGTTCTTCAGTCCTCCATCTTTATCTGTGTTCTTCAAATTTATGTATGAATTTCTCAACTGATTCTTACTGATCTCTTACAGCTCTCTATCCATATTGTGGTACAGTCCCATCTCTGTAAGTATAGTTTATCTGACTGTTTTTTCTCCTATTAGTTTCTTTCTCATTTTTCCATCCTGTAAGAATCCCTTTATTTTTCCTTTATCTACTTTCACTGGAGATATTTTCTGTAATGTAAAAATGGTCTCAGATGTCATCTGACTTTTACATTCCTTTGTCCTCAAAGACAAAGTGGGTTGTGTCAGTCATGAAGTCAGAAAAAGATTCTTCCTATCAGGTGGAGCCAATCCACTGAGCTCTTCTTGAGAATGCCTCCACATGTGCAAACATTCACAGATGTTTTACAGTGCTAATTCACCAGCTCAGTGTACATATTTGTGTCAAAATGTATCATTACCCTTGATCTGCTCAAGTGAGAATCTAGTGGTTAGCGTCATCTAATAGATATCATCACCCCTGTATTGTAACTGCAATTATTTTCCCTTTATGACTTCTTGGAACCTCTACTCATGCTCCAAATTGAAGGAGCTATTAATCTATCATTGAATGAGCTGAGTTTTGATGAGGTAACCTGAGTGCTCAAATATTACTGACTGAAGAACTATATAACTGTAATTAACTGTCATTAGTTAAGCTGAATGTTGGCATTCTTTTTAAGTTCCTTATTAAAAATAACATATACATTATTTCTGCATGTGATACAGGTGCAGCCTGCTCTTTTCTATAAACAGTAGCAATGAGAACCCAAAATTCTTTTGACCCATTTTCTACATACAGAAATGCCTTTGCAAATTGATCACTCTTCAGTGTCTATTCCTGCTTTCTATTATTTAAAGAGCTCCTGAAAAAATACTCAGAACTGGTCTTTTTATATTGCTGTTCCACAGAAAGAATGATCACACCTGAAGCCACATAAATTACAGCCAATGGAGAATTTTACACAATTTTGGACTGAAGGGTTATAGCACGTGAAGAAAGTACTGTTATTTGTTAATTCATGTCAAATCTCTTGAACTGGTATAGAATACAGCAGACTTTTATCTTGAGTTTCTGGAAGCCAGATTCTGAGAAGTCAGTATATTGCTGAAATGCAGATGTCATCTTAAAAATGACAGCTTTTTGGATATCTAGGTGGGGTGAGGACATAATCACAAGGCGTCTGTAGTTACAAGATGACTCAAACATTTCTTCTCCATCTTCAAATACCATTCTTCAGCACTGATATTTGAAGGCATTTTTCTTTCCACTACAGGTAATGTTCCTATATTCTTCACAAAGAGCAGCATTGTCTCTGATGTTCTAATTTGTTTGGTATTTGACTCAGTGTTAGAAGAACGAGTCAGTGTTAGAAGACAGCATTAGATGAAAGTCAGCATTAGAAGAAATCAAGCTATTACAATATGCACTAAATATAACAAGCTAAGCTTACTCTTCCTATACAAACGGCTCTGAAGGGAAGGAGTGTGTCAACAAAAGCTGTAAGTTAGTTCATTCCTGAACATTTATTGATTATAATAATTAGTCTGCTGTTGGCATTCATCCTTTAGATACAAGAACCAGCATATTCAAGAATAGTTGGCTACATAGTCCCTTCTATTGCTTTGGGTATTTTTTTCCTCTTAATTTTCTCCATGACGGACTTGGAAAAACATAATTGAGAATTTATCTTAATTCATCCTAAGTCATTATTCTTTCCTTTTCCAGCCTGATGAAAGAGAATATGCTTTCTCTTTCTAATAGATTACCAAGAAGGATTGTAGTCAATGTTGGCATATCATCATTAAGTTTATAAATAAAACTGGTCAACAACAACTGTTTTCTTTTTTTTTTTTTTTTTTTCATTTATGCAAAAGGTGGCAAGGTTTCTTTTCTCATTTATCTGTATTTTACAGAGAACAAATGAAATTTCTCAATTAATTCAAAGTCTCAAGAAGTCTGGAAATAACCAGGGGATTGGCTAGCTGGAAATGTGCTCTGGAAATGTGCATTTGAGCTAAATGTCTTTCATTAGCCCATAAACTGGATCCAGCATTTACAAGGATTGGAAGAGACAGAGATAAGCACAAGGGACTGAGCATCTTCTATCCCCTGAGATTTAGAGGAGCAGAGCAGCCTGGGATTATAATGCTAATACTAAACTTTTTTATAGCTCTTTGCTTTTACACAGCCTAATATGCTTTATAAATGAAGCTTGTAGAAGTATCCCATTTTTATATGGCAGAAATGAGATGCTGAAGTAGCAAACTCTGGAACAACGCATAGGTTTCCTGGCTCCTAGCATTCTGATCCCATCCTGTGATTAAGAACTTGGAAAAACACGACTAAAGCAGAGAGGAACTGCTAAAATTGGCCAGATTTACTGTAGGTGAGCAGAATGTATAAATCTAACAGAGAAATCCCCGTATTTTCTACAGAATGCTAGAGGTAAAGCCTGTGTCCTTGGGCTGTGCCCTGTAGAGAAAAAGCTCATCAATCTTGGAAATATATTACAAAACTATGAATTAAAACTGATAAAAATACAGCTCGAGGCTCTACTTTTGTAGGTGTCCTACCCTAGGTCACACTGAAATTATAAGAGTAGAGTCAGAGTAAAACCTGCATACGATTAACTCAAGAAGAGCTTCCTCACAAAAATATTTGGTTACTTATTTGCAGTATATCATGGTCCCTACAATAGGTGACAGTATAAAATATGGCACTGGTTGTGTTAATTTTAACTGGACAGTATAAAAAGACAAATAAATTACTTGTCTCACAGATTCTTATTGTGCCTTGGGGACAGCAAAGGCAGTTGTACACAGATTAAGTAGGGCTCTCTGTACTTGATAGAAGACTGACATTTTTACTTTCAGCAGATTTAAAGTGTTGTCCTCATGGGTTGTATGAGTACGGATCCAAAAGTGTATGGATCCAATGAAACTTGTTTGTGCATAAGTACAAATTAATAGGCAGAGCCCAGTCACTGCCTGAAAGGAGAAAGCTCATGAGGGCCATGCAATTATTCATGTTTCCTGTAACAAGCTTCATTCTGATTATTTTCCAGGATCCCACAAAACTTCTGCTGGTGTTATCATGGCAAACAACAGGGTTTGTGCCCACATACACGCAGAGGAAGCAACAATCTGTTTCTCCATATCTCACCATCCTGCCAAGGCACCTAAGGAGCCTGGTAAAAAAAAGCAATCTAGTGAAAGAAAGACCACTTCCTTGCTTTGGCTCTGAGGTATCCTGACATCTCCTTCTGTTTCCTGACAGCCTGTCTCCAGTAAAGATCTGCTGCCAGAATTTACTTAGTTATATGATTTCTGGTGTTCTTCCTTATCTAGCTTCTGCAGTGCAGGTGTGCTTTTGAAGTTAACAGAACCTGAAGATGAGCAGAAAGGAGATGCGCAAAGGGAAGAGCTTAGTATGGAGCTACTCCTGGTTTGGTCAAGTGTTTACTCTTATAAGCGCAGGCTAATTGCAACTGTCATTCCCAGTTTAAATAAGCCTGTCTAAGCCTTCTGACAGAAAAGTGATAGTGGTATTCATGAGACAGAAACAGGAGGAATCAATAGCAGAACTGATACTGAAAACAACAGAAAATCCTGATTGACAGATTTTTTTTCTCAGTTCCTGTAAATAACAACTACCTCTGTACGTCAATGCCTACTGTGTGGGTTGAGAACATTTGGCTGTTCCACAGGGAATTTATCTTCTTTCACATATTACTTCTTATAAGTAGTATGTGAAAAGGACTGCAGATACATATAACAATATTAGGTGTTGCTGAAGGCTTTAGATAACTGATTAAGTATCCATTTGAAACCATCAGCTTAACCAAGTAGTCTTGGTCCTGCAATGTAAGTATTAACTGTAGTTGAATCATTCAGTAATCATTAGGACAATCAGCTGATATATTCTAAAAATATCACCACTTATTTAATTATAAATTTCAAGTTCATCAACATCAACTGCATCCTAAATTGGAAGAAAACAAAGCACCTTAGCTTTCAAAGCTTAGTAATTATCTAATCTTACAGCTATTTAACTTAACTTCCTCCTTGAAGCTAAATTTCAATTAAGACTTTCAAAACTACTTCCCATCAAAGCATCTGTTTGCATATCTGACTGGAGCTGTGCGGATGGTGAGGGGCTGCAGCACAGACATGTCCCATTCCAAAGAGCTTCTCAGGGTCAGGATACCATGTGAGGCCAGGTAGCTACTTCTGCTGTGTGCGTCTCTGCCAAGACACATCTGCAGCATAAACACGTCTTTTGTGTTCCATGTAATACCCCTTCTTTTAATAGGAATAGAAAGCTCTTTCCAAATTTCTGCTTCTCAGCATTTATGAACCAGGACCTGCAGGTAAAAATCTAAGGATAATTAATGTTCTAATACAAAATATAGAGCAAAACATCTTCCTGGGTTGGAAGGAACATAAGATAATCACACATATTTTGAGACAATCTGACCATTTACAAAAAGAGATTTTCTGCTGTTGCTTTACAACAATGTGCACATCTGATCTCTGATCTTTCCTCCCACATTTTCTATATTTCAGTCTTCCCATGTTGCTCTTCCCTCCATTGAAAGGGAGTGATCCATGTCTTTTCAGGTTTGACTCTGTGCACTCGGGTATCCTTCACACGCATGTGCTTTGTTTGCATCACTACCATGCCCTTCCCTAATCCTTGCTGTTCACATGGGTTGTGAATGCACTTTGCTACCCCATAAGCTCAGTCTCACCTTCAGAAATTAAGTTAATTTTATGTCAGAGTGTGAGTGACTGAAAAGATGCTTTCATGAATCATGTCAAGCTAATATGATCTAGAAGCTATCTCAAAGGTGTGCAAACTGGTGCCTTCCAGGTAGTTTGAATTGTTCATATGGCCAAACAGATGGCTGAAAAGATCTTTTAGACAGGATATCATGGAAAGAACAATGTTCATGACTCTATTTCCTGCTAGTTTAACCTTGTTTCAGTCAGTAAGACCAAGGATCCAATTCCAGAAGTTTTTGTTTTAGACAGGGAATCCAGATGCAAACACAGATGTGTAAATGTACGTGGATATATGAGTTTAGCAGCATTGCAAGTCTTTACTGTTCTGAGACGTAAGTATTCTAAAGTTGTTAATTCTTGTAAAGCTATTTCACATTTTGGGGGTCTCTTTTTCATTGTTTTATCATTAAAATATGAAAATAACTGTTGGCAAATTCATTGGTTCATGGCAGCTAAAGTGTATAAAGTATAGAGTGTGCTATTACAAATCAATAAACAGTAGTGTAAATAAGTGTATTTTTCATAAAGCAGTTCTTTTCCTATGGCAACATTAGGGACCCTGGGTAATTTACTAGCTTTTAAAAAATTATTTATTATTTCTTTAATTAGAAAATTATGAATAAACAATATCAGTATTTGTCTAAACCAAAAGGCACCTGGAGGATTTTTTAAATTTAAAATCTTAGGCTTGGATAGTGACATGTTAGAACACAGTACCAAAAGCTTCACAAAAGAAACAGTTTCTACCATGAAGACCATCCTTTTCAATGCCATAAAACTGATTCAGGGGACCTATGAACATTGCTATGGCCCATTATGCTTTCTTCATTTTGTTTTCCCAAATAGAGAAAAGAATTTTTAAATCTAGGTTTGTGAAACTCTGTAAGGAATATAACTTATCTAGAAATCACAGACAAACTGCCCCTACATCATAAAAATTAGGTCAATAATCTTCAAGGAAACCTCAAAAAAAATTACCCATTATATCTGTTTTATGATTTATCATATTCAGTACTAGCCTGTAACTGCAATGTTTGCGTTTAAATTGAACTGATATGCTTAAAGTAGGTATTACCACTGATATATTTTAATCGCTTAGAAATATTCGCCAAAGCAAATATGGTTATTTTGAATGTACTGTCGTGCTTGCTGCACAAAACCGGGATCTCAGCATTGTTCTGACACTTCTTCAAAACTCTAATCAGAGTAATTTCCTGCAGACTCCTCAGTATGCTGAGGTTTCCTTGTAGCAAATTAAGCACAGAGGTTTTTAGGGTGTATAAATGGGAAATCAATGAAACTCGTGACCTAATTATCTTGTAAGATATGGACCTGAGAGTTTTCTGGTGGGTTCGTGAATGAATGTGCATTCTCAGCTCTTTGTTGTGGCTGACACTTTGAGAGGCAACACTTCCATTTACAAACTGCACCTACTTCAGGATGGTACTCTTTTACCCCTGTTTCAGTATTATCGGAGTTTCAAAAACTACTGGAGGGGAGAATCCAACTGTTTTTCTAAAGCTAACTTGTTCTATCTTGGTTAACAGCTTTGGACATTTGAAGAGGAAGCACAGGATAAAAACTAATCCAGCTACAACAGTTTATAAATTTCTCTTCAGCAGACACATCATTAGTTGTAATAGAAAGAAGCATTTGAATTTCAAATATTAACAGCAGCAATAATTGCCAAAAGGACACAGAAGCAGTACTGCTTCTGGTGTTCTTGCTTCCATGATCATATATTCAAGAACAAGTTCACATCCTGCACTAATGTTGTAATGCTGGGACAAACCAATAGGCAGTAGGCTGAGGATCAGAGCAACACAATTTTTCCCACTGACATCATGAATGGGAAACCAAGCTCTTGCAGCTGGATAATGAAAAAACCATAAAAAACTAAGAGAGCCTACTCTAACAGTTATTAAAATTATAACTATGAGAAATCCTGCTTAAATATGTGTGTGTGAACTATCTAGGAGATGTGGATGCACTGGAATGCAAACCACCTGCCTATGTAAGTCATAGCAATCCCCGAGTAGAAGAAAGGTTAGTCGGCTGTCATGGAGATACATGGGCAGACAATGGCTTTACATCATGGGAAGATGAAGGCATACTTGAAGGTTATTCTGTCACTACAGCTGAATGCAGTATGGTGGTGGGCATGACATTATGCCTGTCTTCAAACTTTAGGCAAGTCAGAAACAGGTTCTGGCTTTATTACCTCTAGAGAAGGGATAGGAGGGCACTTGGAATTAGTATAGTCTCGAGAATAGTACTTGAGCGCTGCAGTTGTAACAATTGTGTCAAGGAAGAAATTATTAAAGAACCAAAATATATCTTTATTTGTCAAAACCCCCAAGAATTTCCATTTAGAAATGTGGCTACAGTGCCTTAGGAGTCCTGTATTTTGTGTATCTTGTGACATCCTTCTCACATTTTACACTGTAGGTAAATAACTTTTCTGCTGAATTGTTCTAAAAAGGGTAAGAAATAAGTGCATCTTGCCATCCCATGTATTCAGACTTCATCAGCCTAGACTTCAAATCCAGTTGCATTTCATTCCTGTCCTTTGAATGATAATATTTGTTTTGGGTAGAAATGAAAGATTTATTTCACAACACAGAGATCATTCTTGGCAAATTTTAATATGGTGAGAGACCAAAATATTCAAACCTAGTTCAGGCTGAGCCAAAATTATTTTGATTTCAGCTGCTGTGAGCTGGAAAAGCAATTATCGGCTTGGTCCTGTTATAGATAGATAACCTTAATATTAGAATCATAATATTAGAATATTGCCATGATAAAATGGCTTTATGAAAGAGTGCAGTAACAAACCTTGGCTTTGAATCTTCTTTTCAAGGAAAGCTCCAAAATATAATTATTTACTAGAAAATGTTTCTGTGGATTTGTTGGGTTTTTTTTGTCGTCATCTATCTTTTGTTGCTTCCTTGCATGTTTGTCATATTTTGTAAGTAAAGGGTTGCAATTTCAGGAACTTAAAATGTCAATATCTCTTGCAAAACTATCACTGCTCTTTCAAGTATGTTGTTTCCACAGTGAATGACAAATGAAGAGGCCCAAAGACAACAGCTGAAGAGAAAAAACAGAATTAGGTGTGATTTCAATTAAAAAAATATTTGTGTATCAAATGTAACTGGATGATGGCAAAAATAGGCTTTTATGTGCTAAGGCTCATGGCTCAGGCTATGTTCTGTTACCATATCTGTGCAGTGCCGGTCTCTCAACACTAAAAAGGTATGGCTACAATAAAACATGGGAAGCAGAAATATCTGAGCTGACAGATCCTTGATGATTTATGAAGCACTGAAAATAAATAACACATCCATGGTTTTGTATATTGATGCACCATGGCAGAGAAGCTTGTTTCCTAAGGCAGGATCTCTATCACCTGATTATGAGAGCAACTACCCAATGTAATCTAACAACACTGAAAGAATGGAATCAGTACATAGGCACGAGGAAATGTCATGAAGTTTGAGTTTCAGTGTGGATTACTACACCCAGAGAGGCACAGTAGGCAGGAAATACTTTGGCAGATTGTTGAGTGGTTTCTGAGAGAGCTTTGGCAAGGGTGATTTTCATCAAGTATTGCCATTTTCTGCAATTATGTTATGTCAGTCACACCAGTTTTCACTTAGAGCTCTGACCATGAACATTTGTTTCTTCAGACATTGACACTACTTACTATTATTTCTGAACAAACACCACCAGGTATGTTTTCTATTCACTTTTCCTACCTGTACCAATATTTTCCTGCCTACAGGCAGCTTTCAGATGACCTACTGCTATGAACACACCACTGTGACCTTTTTCCCGGCCAAATGCTAATCAGATTTTCTCAGTGACCATGAAAACACTATGACATTGTTGTTGGAAAAGTTTACAGATGAAACAGATGGATAGAGTGGTACATAATGCTGTGGATCATTTAGTAACCAGAGCACTGTCACAAGTGTTTAATTATAGCCGATCATGCCACTACAACGAAATAATGTAGAGCAGAGTTGGCTGTGAAAAGGGCATTGTGGTCATGGTCTACAAATGTATTCAGTGTTTTGCTTAACACTGTGACTAGGAGAGCTAGGAGTCACCAGAACACAGAAACTACTGTATTCTTAAAAGTAGTACTACTGACAAAGGCCTGCAAAGTGCCATCTCTGTGAACTATAACATATCCAGGGCACTATCATTTATTAGCAACTACCAAGAAAGTTTGACATAAAATCCTGTTCTCTAGCAGCTGGAGATTTGCAGAAGATCGTGCTATTTTGACAGCAGAGGAGTGAAGGTCATTACACAGCAGCACAGGATAAATGTTCAGCTTCTTTAAGGCACACACAGTAGCAGTTCAGGAATATGCATAGTGCCAAAGAGATCACCCGTTCAGATCACAGCTAAAATGGTGGTTAAGTCCAAGTTACAGTTAGGAGGTAATAGTCATCCATAAAACGAATTTATAGCTTTATATAATTTTAAAACCAAACTTTTTGCTACCTGACATATTGCCAGTTTGAACAGGGAGACTAAGGACTGTTTGGTCATGACTGACTTTCGGAAGCTGCTGAAGCATCTTGTTTCACAAATTCTAAACTAAATTAATACATAAAATTGAAAACTGGGGCAGAGATTGAAATTAATTGGAAACTACTCTATTCGTAGGGTTTTAGCCTCAGAAGTGATATCGATTACTTACAAAGTGCTTTATTATGTAAGTTAGATTTTCTGCAGAATGTCATAGAAAATATCAAGTACAGTCTTTTTAAGCAACAAGAAGTTTATTGACTATTTTTACTTGGTGATGGATGAAATCAGATGCTTAATTGAGGGCTTTTAGTTCATAACGATTAAATACAAAACACAAGACTGTTCTGGGAGAAGCGAGAACACAGACAATGACACCAGTAAAAACTTTTCTCATCTGAGTGGGCTTTTAGTTAGATTATGTATAGAAGTGTGTGTGTGTGCATGAATGTGTGTGTGTAGCCAAAACATCTGGCAAACCTCCCACTGGCATTAGTGAGAGCTTTCTTGAAGAAAACCTCATGTATTTGCTTGCTTCTTGGTATTTTGCCATGGAGATATTATCTCTAATCAAGCAGAAACCATCTGGCTCATTTCAGTGATAGGGTTATCTGGTCTCTGCTCCAGATGGCAAAGATATACAAATCCTTGATAAAAGATAACTGTACTGTGTAAATCAATTTGTTACAGGGGCTGGACTAGATCATCTCCAGGAATCCCTTCCAACCCTAACAATTCTGTGGTTCTGTGACTCAGTGAATTACCTCTTTTCCTGTAGGCAAATACAGTTTGAACTGACTGTTTCATCAGAACACATGAAAAACAAAGCTTTACCTTTTAGAAATGTGGTTCTTAATGTTTTATTGTTGTTGTCCTTTTAGCATTTAACATCACTGCACACAGGGTTGTTGTAAACTACTTTAAAGAGAGGTTTTGCACCTGAAACACCAGATGGTTTTTTTTGAGACTGGGTTTTGCCAGAGGCTTTTTGTGGCCATAGCAGACAAATGAGAGCAAAGTCTGTTGAAGAGGGACAAAGGTCCATTTTAATGAGCTAGGGCATAACAAAGACCTTATAGCTTTTTTCGTTTACTGGGAGAGTCTGTCATGGTCTTACCTTCTAATATTTTGGCACAGTTCTGTAAATTTTGTATACTAAGGCTGATAAAAGAAAGCAGTACTAAGACATATTGTATTTTGGATTTATGTTTAACCTCAAAATAGCAGCACAAGGAAAGATTTCTGTTCCTTTGTGATCCAGAAGGCCTGGTGACCATAAGACTTCCAGAGTACAAGCAAGTATGGAAGTAAAGAACTTTCTAATAAGAGTTACTGTATTTCATTAAAGTTTGCAGTACAGACCTTAAAGCCAGTTAGCAGTGAAATCCCCTTTGCAGTCATAACTTAAGAGATCCATGGGATAAGTGGACTGTTTTCAGTAGGAAGGCAGTCGAAGTATTTACCTCTATTCTGGCAAGGCTAAATAGCCATCTCATGAAGGATGGAGTCTCTGATGGAAAAACTTGTTCCTTAGAGCTGAGACACTGCAGAATCAAGCAGTGCCAATTATTGTTAAAATATCTTAAATAGATGGAAAGCTGATAGCTAAAATCTCAACAAGTAGATGGCAACATACTAGAAACCTACAGTAAAAATGCTGTAGGGAGACTAGATAAAGATATTTATTTCAGGTACTTCCAAAGGGCACTTTATTACCTATCCATTCTAAAATGTAGCTTTGTTCAGTTAGAAGAATTACCTTAAAATGCATTGTAGTGCCTGGAATGGAATTTCAGCTCATTTTGAAAAAATGGCCTGAAGCTTTCACACAGCAGAGTGACAACCATTACCAACAGAGAAATTGAAATAGAGATAACATGAATTATAGTAATGTTATTTTCTCGTTTTTCTGCAATTATTTTTATTCCCAGCTTAATCAGCTACATTTTGCAGCAGTATCAGGAGGTGTACAGGGAGTCAGAATGAAAGTTTACCTTTATTTCTACTTCACCTGAAAGTAGCGAGGCTCAAATCACAGAACATATGCCTAAAGCTGGATTATAAGCAGCATGTTTTCCCACAGTTAAAAGAAGCAAATATCAAGCACAGTGTTTGCACCACATGGTGATGTAACTACTTTGTGTTATGACAGTGCTTCATAATTATTCTAACCTTAGCAAAAAGCTGGAGATGAACATCCTAGAAGCAAGAGAAGCTTCTGAAGCTGCTGTAGCAGCCTCCTGGGTATTGACGGTAAATTCTTGGGGTGGGAAATAACCCTTTCATTACCTACTAATTTAAACGGAAAGACTGGACTTATGTATGTGCAGTTTGCTTAAGTATTCCCTGACCAGATCCTAAAGATTAACATCTAAGCGAGTCAGGATTTCAGCAATAGTGCTTCATTTTTTATATTGTGTGGTCTTGCTGGGGGCAAAATTTGAAACATAGAATAATATAAGAACTGAATTCAATGAGTAGGAAACAGAGTTGGTCACGCCCAACTTTATCTAGACTATGTAGAGAGACTTGCTCCTTACTTTTGAAAGACAGCATCTGTTGCTGCAGGTTGCTACTGGCCATGTCTATGCTTCGGGTAAGTCAATCCCTCTAAAAAGTGAGTTCAGAGACTTTCTGCTTCCTCTCAATTCTGCCCACATGCCATGAAAAGTCACAAATTTATTATTACTTGGTTGATATTTGATTTTGTCCCAAGGTTTTTATTGTAAGTGTAGATTATCTTAGTGCATCTTTCAGGTGAGGTGTGAATCAGGCTGTCTAATCGAAACAGAAGAGGTCTCCCTGTTGCACTCAGCACAGAGCTCCACCAAAAAAATTGAGCAAGCCAAGCCTTCCCACTGGTGAAAAGATAGATGGTGAAAAGATGCACCCTACCACAAAGATGCTCACAGTCATTTTCCTCCGAAAATATCAGTCCTCGAGATAGGAATCAAATGAAAGCCAAACTGCTGTCAAATGCAATAAGGCTGTTAGTTGATATTCTAAATGTCAGTGAGAACAACAAACAATTTTGTAACTGAATTTCATTTTGCTTTCTTTCACTTTGTTGCTATTAAATTTAATTTATAAAGATATTCAGAGACCTCTCATAAATTTCTTCATACATAAAATAAAAAAATATATAATTTTCTCTCCCTAGATTTGCTATCAATATTTAAAACATCCCCTGTTTTGGCACTTGTAGTTGTTCTCATTAGCCAGGAATACTCTGAGCAGCATTCAGACATTCTACTTTAAATCAACTATAGTACTTCCAGTTCAAACCAGAATTTTTCATACATTTGCACAAAGAATAATTATCCTTCTTTTAATGCCATTACCAAGTAGCTTTATAATATTAATATCCAAGAAAGCCATCTGAAATGATCAAAGATGTATTCAGTCTTTTGGTAACAATAATAATACTGTGTTTGGTTTCAATACTGTCAGTAGTATAATTTATGTGTAAACAGCTTTTACATGTTATAAAGTGTTGAATATAGTAAACAGAAAGGGTCCATAAAGAGCACAAATATCAAGTGATCATACTACTGTAAAATCTTGTTACAATTCTGAATAAGGTGATTTAATTCTCCCCTTTTCAGAAAGTCTGATGTACCCTTTCATACATAATAGCTCCAAACAGTTCGTATGCTTTGTAGCACTTACTAGATAATGCGCTGAGAAAACCATGCCTCAAAGCCTGCCACTATTGAAGCAATGAGAAAACAGAGATAAAGAAATTGAGGGAGGAGCAGTGTAAGCAAACCCTGCACTCACTGCGGATGTTGCTGCATCCCCAATGAGTGCAGACTGGGCTGGTGAGGAGCTCCCCTGACAGCTGTGCTCAGTCATAGATGCTCAGGAGGATAAGTGTGAAGAGAAAGCCTCCACCAACATTTTGAGACCTCCTGGGGGAACTGCAAAAGTCAGTGTCCCAGCTCACTCCACTCACTGATGTGGGAGGTGATGGGGGCTGAAGGGTACTCCAGAGTAAATAACGAGCTGAGGTCTCACTGTGTCGTAACATCCCCACATAGCTTATTGAGGACAGGGATCATTCAACAGTTTCATTTTTTTAGTCTATTCAGTCCACTGGAGCACACTAATATTGCAAATGTATTAGGAAGAAAGGTGAAAAAAAAAAATCATGAAACCATTCATTTCATAGGCACAGTATTACTTTCAAAATACTATTAAGATTTAATGATAAATTTAGTCCCTGCCATGATCAGAAATCCCACTGGCTATTTGGTGTTGTCTTCATAGCATCATGCTGTGGAGCTATGGGATATCTCTGAGAAGGATGAAGTAAGGGGAGTGGGGAGAGGCACACAGTGCCCTCTTGCCACTTGCCTTATGGGAAGAAAGGATCAACCAGACAAGAGAAATCCAAATTTTCTGGCTCTGGCAGTTAACGTGAAAATGGAGGAGTGACTGAGTGATTACAGACTTCTTAATTTCTCATCCTGCTCTGTCCAGCAAAGACTTTTATTAATGATTGCTCTAAAGAACTTATATTTTCTTCATATATCCAAGTGATCTTTGTGAGCTTTTCCTCAGCTGTGAAGTTGGATGAAATTTGCGCAGGCAAATCGTGAAGCATATATGAATTTCAGAAGATGCTAACAGCAGAAAAAACTTTCTAAATCCATTGTTTAAATAGTGCCTCCTAGTGGACCTTTGTACAAGAAACGGCAGAAAAACACAGAGAATGGTGCAAGCATGCAGAAACATTTTAAAAAATTAAGCATATTAAGAGGCCAGCTTGTAGGCAGAGACCCAGAGTTCCCAATGATCCTTGCAGCACCACCGGAGAAGTGGTTTTCTTAGATTAGCTTCTTCCTACAACTTTCTTGTAGTTCCTCATACCAAAATATGCTTTAAATAAAGTTAATTTTCTCACATATCTTTTTTGTTTTCTTCACATACAACTTATTTTGTTATTAGAAAGTAAACACCATCAAGTTATTTAAATCCAAAGTCACTAAATACAAGACCTTGGGCATCCCTTGTAACAATTCTTTTGTTGCTGCATATAGTTAAATATTAGGGCCTCAGGAAAAAAGTTACACACACGTCTGTAGATCTATGGATAAAGAGGATAAAATGAAGTCACTGGAAGATGTCATATTGAGGACACCTACAAATAAGTTGTGAAGTGAGAACAATAAAAAGAAATAACAGACATTAATATATTTACAACAGAATATTGTCCACCACAGGTGTAATGATGAAGACGTGGTAATGCAGACCTGCATGGTAATTAGCATGCCAGATCAGTCTAGGCATGATTCACACTTATC
This sequence comes from Psilopsiagon aurifrons, assembly GCA_025447955.1. Lineage (NCBI taxonomy): Eukaryota > Metazoa > Chordata > Aves > Psittaciformes > Psittacidae > Psilopsiagon > Psilopsiagon aurifrons. Next base: position 68,957 of record JAOEHY010036984.1, read on the forward strand.
ACTGTACATCTCATAAACTCTGATCTAAACACTTGTTCAGCAAAATGATGAAGCTTAATAGTTGTCTGTGGTAGTTTCAGTGCATGTTTATGACATTTTTAAGGAGCTTGAAGGTGCAAACTTGAACTAAAAAGGAAAAAAAAAATAACACGGTATAAAAGAGAAAATATGACTGAAAAGCTAGCTTCTTGTAAAAACTACAGTGAGCTATAATGTCTGAGCAAGATGTTTAACAAGTTGCTTCTAATTTACCTGAGGTTCATAAGTGAAATCCTACTGCTTTTCTGAATGCCAAACTGCTGTTCTTCCATTCCATTGCTGAGGAAAGACAGAAGGCAAAAGACCATTTCACTTCATAATTATAATTGACTAGCCCTTCTCATTATCAGTCCCTTTCATTTTTCTAAATAGAAACAATGAAAGAGTTACATTATGGAGACATTTAGCAAGTATCCAATTAAATATCAAATTAGCAAATATTTCTTGACATTTCTAAAGCAGGGAACAGCTCCCAAGACGTCTGAATTAGATCAGTAGAGTACTATTGAACTGAATCAACAGATTAGTACAGGCTTATTAGCAAATTCTGAATGACTAACTGAATGGATTGTTGTAGCTGTTAATGTACGGTGATTTGAATACAAGCTAGCTAACAAATTGCATCTTCATGTACCTTGCTAATAGCAGTGATTTGCTTCAGAAATATTATGAAGATTAGTATGGCTAGTCTGCAGCTAACTATTTGCAGTCAACTTTTCTGCAGGCTTTGGTATCAGAGAATAATTTGTACACCAATTTGCAATCTTATTTGCACCTTTGCCACCTTATGTCAATGTAGCCTTCACAAATCCTGTAAGAATCAAATTACAATTATCCTGCAAAATAATTAATATCTCAAATTCATCACAGAGAAGTCTGACTAGCTACTCACCAAGAAAATTAGGGAGAATATGCAACAGATTAGCAGGTATGTAAACTGAGAAATGACAACACCAATTATTATGAGCAATTTGATTTGACGTTTTGGACTTTTATGGTTTAGAATTTTCTTTGGAAAATGGTTCCCATCTGCAATATTTAGTTGTACTGAGCAGAACATATGCCAAATACATGAAGTATCTTGTCATACTTTAATATAAAATTATTTTAAAAGAAAAATTATTATAGACTGATAATGTGCAGCATGCCTGAGTACTGAAGTATATGATGCCATTTGTGCTTTTACATCTAATCCGATGTTTGTTCAACAAAGGCAGTCCAAAACTCAGAGCACTAACATCTACACCACGATTGTGTTACTCTTTTATGCCCAGGGAAGGAGGATGACTTAACACATTCGCAATTTCCTTTTAAAGTGTTTAATTTTGCTGTCTCAACCAAAGTACAATCTCAGTGTGGGGTTTTTTTCACTATGTATTTTAAGGTAGGTTTTGAAATATTTAGTATCATTATAGTTGGTCTCTCCCAAATTGTCAAGAAGTCTTTTTAAAAAGAGACATTTATGTTTAAGTCCAAAAAAGATTAGGTTGCTTTCTTTATTCTGCTTATTAATGCAGATAAAAGAATAGTGCTGGCACATACATACTGGTAGGATTCCTATCATTTTACTCAGTCATTTGCTGGGACTTTCTGCTCAATACCTCTGTAAGAATGCCTCTTAGGCATCAAAAAGAGATGTAGGCACTAGGCTTTGAAGGCAATTTTAAAATGCAAATCTATGGCTATAGTATTATCAGGCCTTTAAAGGAAACATGGCTATTTTCCAGTCTGTTAGTTCTCTACCCCTTAGAGGAATGGAAATGCCACTTCTAAAACCTGGCAGCTTTTGATGTTTGGAGGCTATGAAATAGTGTTTTGCCCTCTGCCGAGGCAGGGAAGTCTCTCTGCAGGGGTACATAATGCTCCCAGCACTGACGCAGCAGGGCCAGGGCAGCTCAGCCAGCCATGAACCATCCACAAACTGTTGTTGTAAAAATGTCAGAAAGAAACCCATGCTGGGAAGGGAAGCTACAGCAACATCAGCCTCTCACATATTAATACCATTAAAGGTGGTATGTGCTTTTGTCATCCCAAAGAAGAGGCTTCTCTTCACCCCCAGTCACTGCAGAAGGTCCATATGTGTCTCTAGGCAACCATTTCCATTGCTCCACATACCCTTGATGCAGGATTTTGTAAAACTATGCAGGAACACCTAAGAATTAGCTAAGATACATAGTGTGGATATTCTACAAATGAGTGGACAGATAAATATCTTAAACATTTGTGCTGCTTATGATTTTATAAATACTAAGGGAAATACTGTTGTCTTTTGCTCAAAATAACTAAATGTAAGTAGAATATGTAGTTAATCTTATCTATAAGCTATACGGTTGCTAAATGCATCTGTTTTTTTCCTTAGTAAACAATTCAAACAGGAATTCATTGTTATATATAACAAAACTGAGTGTTAAAAGTTTCAGGCAGGACTTGAAGCTTCTGACCTCTGAAAAGGTAAGGGATTGTTATGGAAGATAAAGGTCAAAATAAGGTTCAGGAAGAGCCTACTCTGTGATGGGGAATGAATCATCCTCTTCTGTCTTAAGTGTTCTGTGGCACATTAAGGATGATCTCTGTGAATCTGCAGGTTTCTACCTGATCACATACAATTTCTGAAAAGGGTGTTGAATTAAATGTAACACAGATTAGATATTACTGTAGAAGTTTCTTATCACTGATTTCTGACTAACTGACTTTGTCCCATATGTACCTCACTTCATTGATAGAACACTAACTTGCATTGGAAGCAGCAAAAATGGACAAGGTTCATTTTTATGAGTATAGAATGAGGGGAGAAAACTGTGATTTTGAAGTGCATGCCCTGTTGAAGTGTCTTCTGCTGGTATCTCATAGTATGTGGCATGCATGACATCACTAAACAGCTCCCACATGCAATATTCAGTATTTATGGCCATTTTGGGGAAGTCATGCATGGGTTGTGTAAGGGTAGTTAACAAAGGCAGAAGGAATGGTTCTTTAACTATCATTACGGCAGTGATTTAGTAAATTTTTTACTACATGTACTGTGAAGCCTAATGATTTTGGAGAACACCTTGGATTGTGACATTGAAAAGCAAGTGCCTTTGTAACCTGGTCACAGATTTAAGATAGGCACTATGTTAATTACAGATACTATTATATAAACATTCCTCATGTTTTTTGGACTATGAGAACTTATATCTGTATTGACATATCAATGTACATTATTTCTTCAGAGGGCTCTTGTGATTTATGTATCTTGCTTTTTTTGAGCAAAGCCTATCTACAATTAAGGCCAAATTATGGTCAATGCATGTTTCACTAGATGTATAAAATGTTTTTCAAAGTTTTTTTTTCACTTTCACTCAAGTCATTAAGCAATATATTACAATGAAGAATGGAAAAGAGATCACAGTACTTAAGAGGGCATCAATATAAAAAGACATATCTCAGTTTCTTCAAGATGCTAGGAAGAACACACAATATTCCTTCAGTTTTAATCAAGCTATATATTATAAAAACTCTATATAAAATAGCAAACAGTGGGCTGGTTTTATACTGACATAAAATGTAAGTGGAGTTTTTTGCTGTAGAAAATCAAGAAATTCCAATACCATTTGAGGTCAAGGGGTTTTTATTAAGGTCATGAGTGATCAAAAGTTGTAATTATGCTGGAGAGTCACACACCTTCTGGAAAAAAATAGCCGTAAAAATAGGAGCTCTAAATACAAGTAAGTGAATATTTGATGGCTAAAATATTCCCTTTCTGTCTTTTCTTTTTTTAGTCATTTAATTTCAAACTTATTCTAAGGGTAAGTCATGCATTCAAGGAAGTTAGATAAAAGTCAGACATAATTCATAAATCTTCAAGAGCAAAAAATGAAGTTGTACTGAAATGTGAAAATTAAAACCTCTCTTTATTTTTCAGCCAAGTTAGGTATCATAGAATCATAGAATAGTTAGGGTTGGAAAGGACCTTATGATCATCTAGTTCCAACCCCCCTGCCATGGGCAGGGACACCTCACACTAAACCATATCACCCAAGGCTATGTCCAAAAGTATTGTTACTCTGAGTCAAATCTATCTACTTACTTCAATAATATACATGATAATTGCTTTCTGGCAACTGTTTCAAATATACCCAGTAATATTTTGACAAATTCTTTTCTTCTTTAGTGTGTGGATTCTTTTTGTGGCTTTTTTTTCCTCTGGCTTTGTGGGAATTACACGTTCTCCATAAATGTGAAAGCATTTCTCCTTTCTGTCTAAATTTAATTTCCTTACTAAAGGCATGCTGTTTCACCCGAGGTATGGAATAGTCGGTCAAGTTTCATGTACTATCATACAGAAAGAAATGGCTTAATGAAGCAGGTAAGGCTTATCTTTTCGAAACTCTCCTCTCAAAGTGCTCTAAATTATTTCAGACCAATATGCCGCCAATATCCATTATTAGCTGGAGACATAAATATGGCTTGCAGTCTTTGCCATGCACCCTTCTCTTTGAATCATTCAGAAAGCAATGGGAACATTGCCCATTGCCTGGAGCAACAACATTTTCCTTTTATGTTCTGAAATTTACCAATAGCTTTTCCTATTGGTAAAATAACAGGAAGAATATTTTTATATTTGACCACAAGATCACCTAGTCTGCCAATTCCTTCTGGCTGTTTTATTGTCAAAAGAAGTAGTGAGACAAGGGGGGCACAAAATCACAAAATTAAATATATAAACCTTTAGAATCAGTTTTAAGTAATGTTAAGTTTGATGGCTTTGTAACAGTAGCAATGGAAAATTACTGAGGTGCATGATTCACAAAAGAAAAAAAAGAGTACAGGTAGATCATATACTGAGAATTCTTGTATAAGATAAACCGTTGTAGCTGACGTAGTTTAAGGCCTTTATGACCTTAGTACAAAATGAGTGCAAGAAAAACAGGCTAGAAGAACAGGACATGAGGATAAGGAGTATCTGGAATGGCAGGTGTTGAGGATGGGCTGCAGTTAAACGAACTGATAAGTAGAAGGACAGGATGATTGTTATGCCTGTGGTGTTAACGAACCAATTAAGCTGATATAAACATCTACTGCACATGCTTTGAAGGCTGCCAGAAGTGATGAAGACTGTTGGAAGAAGTAAATGACCCTCAGAGACCACCACTACATTTCTCTACACATGTGGGGAACATTCTGAAAAATGATGTAATCCATACGTAGACTCATGAATATGTATGTATGCCCAGCGGCTATATAAGAAAGGCTTGAGTAGAAATACCGGGACACGTTAGGTGGAGCTATCCCCTGTGCCTCCTGGCGCCGCAATAAAGAATAGCTGCTTGTCAATTTAAAATTTAGTAGGCAAGTTTGTTCCTGGAGTATTCTCTGAATTAGTAGTAGAAAGACAACAAATATTTTGTCAGAAAGTAGGCACATGTCCTTGAAACTCACAAAAAAAAAAAAGACTGACTTTCAGTTGTTGGCCAGCTTGTATGTTGTGGGCCACACTAGAAGGTCCTTACTTTGGGTTCTTCAAGCACACTGGACTTCTGTGATTTTGATTTGGCTCTGAGAAACCAAGTGCTAGCTCATCACCCCATGTAGAGGGTATCACGGCACAGCTATATGTACAGTGCTATATAGCATAGAAGATATATTGGTCACCATTAATCATCTATACAAATACGACCAGCTGTTTGGGAAGAACAGTGTCTCGGAAGTATAACAGCAACAACACTTTTGAAATTACTCTGCCAGTTGGTGCTGAAGGCATAGAATCCATGCAAGATTAATGTGGACAGAGTCCACAGTGAAAATAAGCAAGAAAACCTATACAGACTCACCCCTTTTTCATTAGCTTTTTCTATTGGTAAAATAATAGGACGAATATTTTTATAATTGACCACAAGATCCCCTAGTCTGCCAATCACAGCTTTGCTTATTCAACAGAAAGTAGACTTTCATGCTGAAAATCGGTTAATGAGGTTTCCATGTTTCTGTTTTACATAATGGTGCCATTAATGCCTACATTTTGTCTTTTTGCATTTATGCCTTGATAGAGATACAAGAAAGCTATTTTCATAGCTGTCTTAATGCGGCTAAGGGAGAAAGAACGTCAGTTTCTGTCTTCTAAATGCGAATGAAATGGTCTGTCTGAGAATAACGCCAAGTCTAAATCGAGCATCTGCTGCCACCACTGAAAGAAAAAAAAAGAACAAACAACAGTGTACAAAACCCATCAGATTTAATCCATCAGATTTAAGGGACATAAGGAATATTCAGATAAGAATTGGTGAGCAGACAATACATAGTCCTCCATCTTAGCATACCTAAGACAAACAGATCCAATACGCAGGTGGTGAGTAAAAAATTATCTCTTGACATCGGAGGCAACAGAGATCAGTAAAACATGTATTTGTAGAGAATTTTGAGCAAAGAGCTCCACAAGCAAGAAGAATTGGACAGTGATCATGCCTAAAGCAACAGTTAAGGAGACCAAAACTGGAGACACTGGAGACAGCTGGATGCTGCAGCTGTACAAGGTGTTACCAATGGGTAGAATCTGATGGAAGTGATTTGGATAGAGATGCAACGTCTACCAGCAGGTGGAGATGCAACTGGAGATTGTGATAAGAGTTCAAATAAGGCTTTCAGAGTAAAGGATAAGAGAACAGAATGCATGGACAACTCCAAGTTGCTGAGCCCCAAAAAGGGTTTTCTGAACATTAATGCGAAAGGCAATCTGCAGGAATGTCTAACATCTGCAAAAATGTTAGTATAATTAACTGTCATTCAGCAAACAAAATACCAGATGATATTTTGTTTATATTGCTATGTTCATGTACTGCAGAAATAGAATTTGAGAAAATACTATTAATGAAAAATAGCTTGCAATTTTTACTTTATTGGCATGTCTCTTGTATAAAGTCTAACACAGTTAAACAACCTAATACCACTAAAACATTATTAAAGACTGAAACAAATCTATTTTAAGAGAATTTAAATCTTTCTTTTAAAGGTTCAGTCCTTTTACCTGTACTCATCTTAGACAGTGGTTTTGGAACAAGCAATTCCAGCCGTTACCGCAAATGCTTAAAGAGCAAGTTTCTCCTAAAGGTAAATAGATGTAAAGTTCAATTAAATTAGCTTATAACTCAAGAATAAAACCTGCACACTTCAGAAAGACATTAACTCATTCTACATTATCTCAACATGTTAAAAATAGGCCTTTACCTTTTGTCTTGAACAAAAGGTAACATCTGCTTATAATATTTGCACTCTTGAATCATTCAATCAAAAAAAGCTGGTTGTTGATCTTTGCATTGTACTTAATAATATGAGCAAAATATTAAAATATAAATTAATAAAATTTCTGACTTCTGCTGCGTGATTGTAAACCATGAGTAAGAGATCAGAATCAAAAACTACAGAATAAAAGAGCTGCCTTTTTTACTCTCACATCCACTAAATTAGCAAAGACATTACCATTAATAGACAACTGCACAATTACAATAAACAAATATTCTTTTTTTATTTTAATACATAATAAGAACTTACATTTAGAGTTAATAATTTTGATATTCCTTGAACATCATATTACAACATAGCCATTGACATTGTAATTGGCCATCTTTTCAATGTAAAAAAACCCATTATTTCACAAACTCTTTGTATAAAACCTATAATGAAAGGAAAGGTGACTGAAGAGCTTACTTGATGGATGTTCTGCAACTTTAGTTCTTATAGTTACAATGAAGGCATTGATAATGACTTCTTTAAATCTTATTCCTCAAAACATTTCCATGTAGAAATGGAAACAAATGAAAGTAATAAAAACTTGGAGTGTAGATGAATTTGATATCCAGAGAAGACAGTAAAAACAAAGCAGCCCTGCAGTGATACTTCACTGATATAGTTTCCCACCATCCACGATTTCTAAAGTAGAAATTATACCATTGAATTTAACAGTCATTGGCAGCTTGCTCCTCCATGAATATGTCTTGGTTTTAATTCAGTCAATGTGTGGAATTCACAAGGTGATCCACAGTTTATAACTTCTGTGAAGAACTCTGTTTTGTGCCTGATGCCTGGTAGTTTCATTCGAGGCTACTTAACTCGTATATTATGATGGACAAAACACAACTGTTCCCTAGTCATGTTTATATACACTATATATGGCTTGTAGATATGTATCATATGTCATCCTGTGTCTTTTAACGGTGATGAGGAATTCCAGTCTCTAATCTCCCTTTCTCCACAGCAAACACCGTACTACAGACATGGCGGTTGGTGATGGTTTGAGACTGAGCCTGTATAGGCTCAGAATAGTCAGTGCTACTCACCATCAGACATCACTCATAGCTGCTGCGAATAAATAGGAAACTCTGAATTAGTTGAGGATCTGTTTCACTGCCAGAGCCTAATTTTTAACTCCCAAAACTTCACAAGAACTGATCAATAGCAGGCAAAGTGGGAGATAAAAGAACTGCAGCGTTAATCGCTAAACCAAGAAATGACTAAACAGAGGCAGCTGTGTAAGAGGGGCAGAACTTCCTCCTTCTGACTGTTCTCATCTTAGATACTCCTAAAAATGGGTTTGCAGGACTAATTTGCCTATCTGGCAGAATGACGAATAGGTTGCCTATCACAGAACACCAGTAGTCAAGCTGTATGAAGACAGGATGAGAAAGTTGAGACTGTTCAGCCTGGAGAAGAAAAGGCTGCTTGAAGACCTCATAGCAGCCTTCCAATATCTGAAGGGCACCTATAGGGATGCTGGGGAGGGACACTTCATTAGGGGCTGTAGTGAGAGGACAGGGGATAACGGGTTCAAACTTAAACAGAAGAAGTTCAGATTGGATATGAGAAAGAAATTCTTTGCTGTAAGGGTGATGAGGCACTGGAATGTGTTGCTCAGGGAAGTTGCAAATGCTCCATTGCTGGCGGTGTTCAAGGCCAGGTTGGAGAGAGCCTTGGGTGGCATGGTTTAGTGTGAGGTGACCCTGCCCATGGCAGGGGTGGTGGAACATCATGATCTTAAGGTCCTTTCCAACCCTAACTATTCTATGATTCTATGATTCATCAGTCTTACATTACACTCCAAAATATAGCTTGGGATCTTTGAGTAGTACTAAACTTGGTATCTAACTTAATTCTGTGTTGCAATATATTCCCTGTGTGATTCCAGAAACTCATTTTCACGTATGAGCCTCTTGAAGCAAGATTCAAAATAAACCTTTCCCAGAGTTTGCTAATAAAAATTAGAGTAGGGCACATTTAGTGGATCTCTTCTCAGCTGCTGAGAATGTGCTGCTTATTTTCAGATGGGTAATTATTATGCCGTGTAGCTCTCATCAGTGCAGTTACTGTAACTTTCTCACCTGTCATTAAGAAGGCCAAAATGTAGTGCCTCAGAATATCCTTCGTTGTACAGTGAAGACAAGATGTTCTCAGAAGCGTATTCATTCCTCCAAGAGAGTTGAACGAAGTCTACATTTATAAGATTGAAGGAAACAAAACCTGCCCCCTTTAATTAAGACTGAAGGTTTTTATTAAATAACCTCTGAGATACGATTGCACTGGGATGATGGGGGCATCCTGGGGAAAGATTCTCAGTGCGCCAGTCCAATAAGCTTGCAGTGTGTCTCCAATCTTACCTTAAGAATTGCTGCTGCTGCCATTTAATCTAAAGTTCATCTAATACCCAAGGTATTCCAAATATGAAATTGTTGTTTATGGTCTTAAATATAAATTTAACAGGATGCAGTACAAGATATGGTAGTTATTTGGTAGTGGACTGAAAATAAATCTAGAAATGGTCACATTAGTTTTTGCTAGGAATCTGAGTATTGCAGTTTTCCATTCAATACTCAGTATTTTTATTTCAAAGAATACTGTGAAATATCCATATCTTAAGGTTATCTGAAGGTCATGTCTTTCCACTGCTAAGAACTTACAGTATTTCTGGCATCTTCCTATAGGAAGACTTCATTATTACAAAGTAGCTGGAATAAAGTATCTAGGCAGGAGGGAGAAATATGTGTATTTTCCTATTGCCTTTACAATAAAGTGGCAAGGTCTGACCACTGAAGGGAAAAACAAAGAAACAAATAAATATGAAAGAAACACCAACCTAAAATAAACCAAAAAGCTGCCATAATTTAGCCTCAATGATTACTGAAAAATAAGAACACTGTCAGATCAAGAGAATGAAGGAAGGAATGCGTAAGTTGTTTTGTGAAGTTATGCAAGAGCTCATGTAAACTGGACAGAATATGTGGAGTCAAGGAGACATTTAATCAGGAAGATACATGGCACAGAATGTTGCCACTTGCTGATGAGTATGGTTTTGGCTGCTTGACAGCTTATGTATTGGGAAGAAGTCCAATAGGAACATTCAAAACTGGAAGTAATAACATAACATAGATATGTATCAAGAAAACTTTTAGGCTCATCCAAAGTATATTACATATTTTCAAATATGTAATATACTTATTACAGACATATTTCTGAAGTATATACAATATTGGCATCTTGATTTCAGACACCTGATTTAGAAAAATATAAATTCTTGTAATTTCATCTGAAAAAGCTTTGTTTTCCCATATCGGGGTGACACAACTGCAATTGGGGAGAGGCTGTAGCTTGCATCTGCTGGAAGATGGAGAGGTGCAGATATAGCTGATCACAACACAGGCTGCAAATGATGGGGGTGCCATTTTTCAGGAGACACTTTGCATCCTTATGATGAAATGGAGAAAATAATAGCATTTGTTTTGTCAATCTCTCTTACCTATTTTGATTGTCAGCTCTTCATATCAAGAGACTGTCATTCATTATTAGCATCTTGAGTATGAAGAAAAACTAGGCTATCACTTCCATAATGTTGGAGATACTATAGTGGTTTAATCCCAGCTGGCAACTAAGCCCCACACAGGTGCTTCCTCAGTCCCTGTTGGAATGGGGGAGAGAATCAGAAGGGTAAAAGTGAGAAAACTCTCGGGCTGAGATAAAGACAGTTGAACAGGTAAAGCAAAAGCTGAGCACACAAGCAAAGCAAAACAAGGAATTCATTCATTACCTCCTATAGGCAGGCAGGTGTTCAGCCATCTCTAGGAAAGCAGGGCTCCATTACATGTAATGGTTACCTGGGAAGGCAAGCGCTGTAATTCTGAATGTCTCCTCTTCCTCCTTCTTCCTCCAGCTTTATATGCTGAGCATGACGCCATGAGACATATCCTTTGCGTCAGCTGGTGTCAGCTGTCCTGGATGTGTCCCCTCCAACTTTTTGTGCACCCCAGTATACACACTGATGAGATATGAGGGGTATAAAAGGCCTTGACTCTGCATAAGGACTGCTCAGCAATAAATAAAATATCCCTCATTTATCAACAGTATCTTCAGCACAAATCCAAACCACAGCCTAATACTAGCTACAGGGATGAAAATTAACTCTCCACTAGCCAAAATCGGCACAGGTAGAACTGCAAGACATAAGTCAACAGATAAAGGGCTGCCTTCTTTACCCTTATCTCTAACATGAGTAACTCAGTTCCCAGCCTTGGCTTTTTGTAAAGTACAACAGTTCCTAGCAAACTAAAAAAGACGAGGGAGGAAAGGATCCATTCACATAGCCAGGCTATGTCACTACTTATTCTGGGTATGCTTTCTCTTAAAGGAATTAACACTTACCTGGCAATTAAGAGTCAGCTAAAGTCCTTTAGTGTTGCACATGTTGGCTCTTTCATTCCTCAGCAAATCTGAACGCTGGCAAGCTCACATCCCAGGACAGCAGACCACTGCTTCTTATATTTTTCCTGCTTGCTGAGAAGACAAATTGAGAGAGAAAAAGCCTTAGTCCTGTTTTGAATTCAAAGAAATGGAATTGGTGGAAAGGCAGGAAAACTGATTACCTATAAAAGCCACAAGATTACTCATCAAAGTGAGGCATCATTCTCATTCTCAATGAGAATGCTTCTCATGCTCATGCAACTCAAATGCTTCATTTACGGACATAATTCTTACTTCCCAAGACTGTCCTGTCTCTACCCATCAGAATTCAGTCTTGTGTCCAAAGACATTCTTTTTCTCCAGAAAAAAATTCCCCAAGATTGCCTAGTAAGCACTTTTGAGACTTATTATTATTATTATTATTAAAAGGTAATAAATTCTGCTAATAGAACTTGCAAGCATTTGGAATTTTTTAACATCAGCATTTTGGGGAAAATCTGTAGGTGAACACTGCATATATACATTCAGTCAAACTCATTACTGGCCAAGCTATAAATGCTCTTTAAGTCTGTGCAAAGTTGTAATGTTCGCAGAGAAACTGAGCTTTGAAGTTATTTACTTTAGAGAACAAATTGAGTGAAGACCCTTGGTGCTGGCTTCTAGAGGGGGAGCTTTGGGTCTTTCCAGGTAAGAAAACATGTCTTTGCTGCCTGCCAGATTTATTCAAGCCCCTGTTCCCTATGGGAGTATTATTTTTTTAATCTCTGCCACCTGAGAGAATCTGGTTCTTTCCAAAGATAAGCCATTCACTCCTTAAAAACACTGCAGAAGTATCACAGACCAACTTTCTCAGAGGAATGCTCCCAACCCTACCTTTGCTTTGGAAAAGGAATTATCCATAACTTCCCCTCACTGCACTGCTGACAAGCTCGGATTTAAGACATGAAGGGTTGGCATATCCAGTGTTCAGTATGTGCACATTACTGCTGTGCATTTGTGGCACTGACATCAACATTTCTATTTTGGTTTCCCTGATTCTTTCCCACAAAAGCCACAAGACTTTAGAATGGGAGGCTGTTCTTTGGGATTCCTGCCAAAGGATTTTGGGTGAATCTGACAGATCTTTCAGCCATCCAAACTACAAGAGTAAAAAGGTGGGCAATATTTCACTTATCCTTTTAAAAATTACTGATTTTTTTTTTTTATATTGCCCTTTTGATATTTTCAGATTCAGAGTAGGCTTGCAGAAATCTTGTCTCATACAAGTGCTGTATAAATTGAAAAGATTTTCATAGAAGATGAAAAAAACAGGGAAATGGAGTGAGGTTTGAATGGCCTTGGGCACAGCAAGACTAAGCTAAGAAGAAAGTGGCTAGTGGGGCTAAGGAAGAGGAGAACAAAACTTTTAGGACAGAATAGGGAAAAACTGAGCAGAACAACGTACCTGAATCAACATAAGAAGAAAGTAAAGTAGGAGGGACTGAACAGAAGAATTCAGCTGAGCTCTTCCCTGCAGATGGAAATAGATAGGTTTACTGAAAAGTTTGCACAAAACTATCACTTTGGGAGAAAGGAGACAGACAAAGAAGAATTAAATTTACATATCTTACAATTAACATTGCTGTTTCAGCTTTCCAGCTAAACTGCAGCTCAGTATTCATTGATTAACAACCTCAGGTGGACGAATATGCTAAATATCACAGAGGTTTGCAAAGATCAGCACTCCTTGATAAAACTCAAACCTAGAATTGGCTTCTTAGTGGCATCTTGCTTGCTTTGCCTATTTTCACACTCATGGGGGCTATCTCCATTTTGCAGCCTCATACTCACTGATGTTTTAAGGTGATACCATGTAAAGTCTCCTGCACTACCTTCCAAGACCTCCCATATAGAAGCTGCCTTCTTCTTGTTACCAGCTGTGAAGTTTTCCAGCCATTGCTATCAAAGTCCCATCAAAAAATACATTTTCTGAAGATTGTTGTGCACTTAGTGCTGCTATCTATACTGTTCCCTTTTGGGTTAATTCATTCTCCACTCTATTTCATGTCAGCATGAGTACCCTGCCTTCTTAAGGTCTTGCATTTCTTTTTTCACACTATTCTGGAGTCACATGCACACCACCCAAAACTTAAACTCCTAGAACCAAAGTCGCTTCGCAGTAGGCAATGAGCTGATGGGTGCCCCTTTCAATTCCTCACTCACTCACTCACTCACTCACTCCCAGGTGTGCCTCCTCCTCCTTTGGGCTTGATTCTGCAGCAGTGTTTCAGTCATCTGATTCCAGAAAAATGATTTAATAATTGAGTGGTACAGCAAAAGGGACAGCTCAAACTGTGTGACTCCAGGGAGGGACCCCAAACAAAGAAACCTCTGAGCAATTATACCCTTATGATTTATGCACCTGCCCCTCAAGTGCCTTTTTAGTCCAAAGGTGATTTTTTCGTCTGAGGTCTTCTAACATCTTACTGATTTCCTTCTCCATCTCCATTCAGGCAGGCATTTCATTGTTCTTACCTTGCTGAGTTGCAGCTTCTGCTGATGGTGGTAGCTTCCTCATCTTCTGGTTTGTGCTTCTTGTGCACTACCTTGTCAGCAGAGCACAGGACACTAAAAATGTCCTAGATCTAAGATAAACATCACTTAGCAACAACTAAAACATCAGTGTGTTATTAACAAGCTTCTCACGATAAAGACAAAACACAGCACTGTACCATCTTCTAGGAAAATCACTAAGAAAACTCTTTTCCAGCCAAAAGCAATATATCTAGGTGAAGGTCCACAGCTTGCAGCCTCAGACTTCAGCAAACCTAGCTACTCATGCTGTGTTGTAAGTTAAGTGAATAGCATACTAAAACACACAATATTATAACTCTAAGTAACTCAGACTATTCAAAACTTAATTAAGCTAAATAGCTAATATCTGTCAGCACCATTGCTGACCATTTTTTTACTGATTTCAAAACATGAACACAAGAAGGAACTCTGATGCTCTGAAACAGACTTTGATTGCAGAGCTCCTTTGAATGTAGAGCTCCTGACTGAATCAATTCTTCCCCTAAGACGTATTAAAAAATTCAGTGGGTTAACTGAATTCTTGTCAGTTTATGTATTTCTACTCGCTTCACTCATAGGCTGAGTATAGGAAAGATCTGATTCTGGAACACCCTTTTTATTTAATTACGTTTTGATCTGAAGAGACAAAATGGCTTGTGAGTTACTTCATAGTTAGCGACTATGGCAAATCAAATCTTTTTAACATTATTTTTTTTAATAAAAGTTTGTCTTTAAATAATCTCTCTGACTACCAAATGGTTCTAAAGTACTGTGGCAAAAAAGTAAAAATAGAATTCTATAAATGAAAGCAAAGAAGGGCCATCTCATACGAATTCTTTCTCTTTTCTGTTCAATAGGCATTAGTTATATAGATTGAGATATGGAAAAGGAAGATGCCATGAGATCACTATCTGCAACACTTCAAGTTTTCTGAATTAGGCTGTACTATATAGATGCTTTTAACCTAGTCTACCAGGAAATGTGCCAAAAAGTAAGGTCTGACTAATTACATCTATTTTGGGTTTAGCACGTAAAATCAGCACAGTGTGACCTGAGTAGTGTGTAGCTTATTGTCAGAAGAAATTTCTTTTGTGTGATGTTAGTACTCATTTAAAATAAAAATAAAATCAAAAGACACAATAAAAACAAAAAAGGAAGAGAACAATTGCAAAACAAGTAGTAAATACAAATAACTTCTCAGTCACCTAAGCAATAACAATATTATATATATACTTTATTATATATGTTTCTATAATATATTTTTTCTCTGTCTCTTTCTATATATATAACACTCTTAACATGTGTTCCCAGGTTCTGAATATTAAGTGTTGTTTCAAACAGGGTTTGTTCTGTGCAGTACCTGGATGGAAAGGCTGAACTTGTTTTGACCTGCTCTCCATCTCTTGACGAGCATGATGAACCATAGTAGAAGTGGCTATAGCCCAATGACTTTCTTTAGTGCTTTCCTACAGAAATGTAACGTGACATTTGTTAATGGTTTCCTCCCCAGAAGTTTAGGCACATCTTGAGGCAGCAAACATCTTTGCTGAAGGAAATGAAAGTTACAGTTGCAGGTAGCAAAGGGGGAAAATACAGAGGATTGATCCCTCATGAATCAGGACTTCATCCTTTATGCTCCTGGTTCAACACCTATACTACACAGTTTCAGCCATTGTAAAAGACCTAGTAACAAGCAAACATGAGCTGCTAAAATGTTAATTTATTTAGAGAGTTTGGATACTACTCATACTCTTCTCTCATGTGAGATATAAGGAAAAAACATTCTTCAGCAAGCAATTAAACATTGGAAGAGGTTGCATTCAGAAAGCAACTAAACATTGGAAGATGTTGCTGAAGAACTGGTGAAATTTCTGTCACTACAAAGATAAAATACTTGTACTTGAGAGGGCATTAGCTAACCTAATGTAAGGGCGCACCTAAATGGAGTTCTTGGAGCAGTGGGCAGAAAGTAAGGGTGGATGTTCTTGGTGAACCTGGTCAGGGCCGTTAAGGCCTATTGGTGCCTTCAGGGTCCTGACAGATTCTGTCATGTGTGATGTTTCTAATAAATATTCATATTTTCAACTGTTCAAACATATCATTAAAGGTGCTGCTGTTAAACTGGTTATTGATTTTGGGTTTTGCCTGAGAAGTAGACAAAAGTTATATAGACACACATGAATAAAATGAGGCTGATCATTTGTCCTGGGTTCAGCAGTAGTAGTCCTGCTGAACCCAGGACACCATTCTTATGCTAATGCAGTTTTTAGGTATAAAGTAGCTTGACTCAGTGCTTGTGCTAAGGTCAATCTATGGTCAGGAAAAGGGCCTGTTGGATCAAGTGCAAGCTGCTTTAGAAATTGAACCTTAACTTTGGCCCCTGTGTAACATATATGAGGGTGTGAATTACAATACCTAATGATAAAAAAACCCTGGGGTGCCACTGTTATCAAGTTAGATGGAAGAAGTCTTGTCACATGAAAGCAGATGTCAATGGCTAACATCTGGGCTGCTAGTTCAATGATAACCCAGAGACTAAAGAAGTTCATTGGTATGTACATGCTTGTGAAAATCATCTTTGGTACTTCAATTCTATCTTTAGATATTTAAAGGTTTAATTATTCATCTTGAGATGGTACTCTGAAACTTATTATTCACAGCCAGTGTTCAGATATTTAGGAAGAGAAAACGGCTTGAATCAGTCAATAAACTCGGGTAATATGCAATTCAAATTTTTTCCCAAGTAATTTGGCTTTCTTTTCCATGTTTTGAAAACCCTCAAGCAAGCCTCTCATATCGGTGTGTGGGTGTGTGCATTGTGTGGGCTGTAGCTCTGCTGACTGTAGTCTGGAGTCAGCTGTTGCTTAGAAGCAATAGAGGAGAAAGCACTTCTAGTTAAGCTTGAAGCTGCTTAGCTGGAGAAGACAGCCCACACCCTTTCCGCCTAGGACCAAGAAGATTACAGTACTCAGGTAGAAACAGTCAAGAGAAAACAGCTCCATAAAATCAGAATGGTCTGCAGGTGCTATTCTCATTTACTGGCTCCAGAAAAAAAATAGGAAACTTCCATGGACACATTCAGAAAGCTCCAAACTTTGGAAACGCTTTCGAACTTCAAGATATGCCAAAGGAACCACCATGAAGCAGAATAAAACCCTCAGCTTTTAATGCAAGGCAGGTATGATTTCTACCCTGCTGCTGTTGCAGCCGAAGGTTGTCCCTGCATCCAGCTCTGCACTGGCTAGTCAATGTACAATATTTCCAACTCAGGTTTGTCACTGAGGTAATGACATCTCTAGCTTCTGCCCAGCCTCCCAAATCTTGCATGCACATAGTAGTGCTAGCTGTGTTTTGCTGCACTTTAGAGCTCTCTACAGAGGTCTGCCTTACCACATGAAATCCTAATACTGCCACAGAGATCTGAGGTGAAATTCAGCCAAGAGGTGGTTATCTGAAAGCAGGAAGTAACTGATTTCAATTAGCATTAGAAACCAAAATCATTAGTGGTTTATGTTTGAACTGTAATCATATATCATCACATCATGGAATAAAGGACAAACAGGTCAATTCCAAATAGTTCTGGAGCAAAATTCTGGAATAAAATGCTTCTAGGGAACAAAACTTGAGAAATGCTTGGAGTGAGTTCCAAATATTTCAGGCTTATTTCTCTTCCATTTTTCCTGATATTTAAATTCAGATTTAAAAGTTACAGTGATCAACTCTGAGTTTTATCATCATCCAGTCAGTCTGGGTGACTCATAAAAATAGAATTACTAAGGCCACCAGAGGTAAGAAAGTGGGGAAAAAAATATACTTTCTTAAAGACAGGCTTTTTTCCCCCCTAAAATATCTTTTCTGTTTCAAAACTTCTTTCAGCCCTTCCTTGACTTGAAAAATACTGGTCTTGTGAGCCAGCACGCTCTGCTGGTAGACCAAGAGAATGTGACTGACACGATAAAAGAAGTAATCCCAAAATAAAGCATGCCATGCAATTGAAAAGTAATCAGTTGTATCTTCTGAGAAAGAGAAATGAATCACAATGCATAAACCACAGCTCTCCTACACAGTGGAGTTAATTTGTTAATATAGTTTAATTCATATAACTGTATTTGAAAGGACTTGGATCATACCCGTAACTCTCTTTTTAAAAAGAGACAAGGGTTTCAGAAGGAACTAATTACATGTGAGGCAATTAAATCACAAAGTGGGCAGAGCTCCAGTGGGCCCAGATTCAGCTATCATCTTTTCAAGCCTGAAAAATGAGAAAGGAGCTCAAAACAGACCTTCAGATCCTGTGTTTGAATGTGAGGGGCTGGGGACAAGAGAAAACTCTCTGAATCCAAATGGGACTCTGGGGCTCTAGTTCTGCTTCTGATCTCTGATCAGCTGTGCAAGGAAGAAGCCTCTGAGAGCTGCTGACCACCAGTATGTTCTATGCTCTTTGCTAAACAGCTGAGGAGATTTTAGCACCAACCACTATTGAAGTCAATCAGGAAAAGTTTAATTTCCTGAATTTACATCATGAAAATAGGGCTAAATGTTCACTTCTGTCATGATACTGCTTGTTTCATAGGTAATAGTTAAACAAAACATTATCTCTGAAATGAAAGGAAATTTCTACTAAGCCTCCTTCTGTGATTCTGACTAGCTTTGCTGTTCCACCAATAAACCCCTAAATCCAAGTTCTTTTCATCTTATTTGCTGCTAGCTGTTATGTACCCCTACCACACTTCACTTTACTTTTGGATAACTTAATTCAGTGACATTAATCTATCCTGATGCTGCAGATAGTTGAAATTGGCCACCAGGCTCAAAAGATTCTGCAAAAAAGGTGCAGGAATAAATGGACACACAAATTAATTAAAGAACAGTTAGATTAACCAAGGGGAAATAATGTTGCAGATTCAAGTAATTCAGTAGATAAAGAATGCTTTCCTTCATCAAAAGAAACATCCTTCTGATTAGAATTACTCAGTTAATTTGTAAAAGAACTCAAGGCTACGAGAAGAAATTATCTCACCTGGTTTAAAGATGCTGTAACTTGAGTCTTGATTTAGCACACGAACCAGTTCCCTAAGCTGCATCAGCTTTCAATTACATCTAGTGAAATTCAACCATTGTTAGCATTAACATTTTCCTTTTCAATCACAGTCTGTGACAAGCCACTAATAAGAATTAATGAGACAAATCTGCCTTGATTTAGATCCAGGGATCCTGTGGGAATTGTGTCTCTTGGGAGAGTTTCATTAATTCACCAGCTGTACCCTAGATGTGTTTTCTTAATTTTGGAAGATACAGCAAATCTGATAGACTCTTTGCCCTGTTGTTGCTGTTTCTTGCATCAAACTTTGCATCCCTCAGGGGCTTTCCTGTGAAAACCTCCTTCTGTATGCAACATATTTCTGAGAGGCAAACCTAGCCTCTTAAATCCCATGTGTGACTCTGAAGGTCACACATGAGGTAAGCATCCTCTGGAATGAATAATCTTCTGCATCTGCTGGAACTTGCCAGGTGGGTTCAGCAGCTGCCAGCAGCTGGTTCAGCCAGAAAATGTGGTGACAGCAAGGAGCTGCAGAGCCAAAGACCACTGCGGAATGGTATCAGTAAGGAAAATAGGTATTTTTGAAAAAGTACAAAAAATGAGGTATTTGCAACAGAAGAAATAAACAAGGTTACTTTGAAAGATCATTCTACTTTTGTAACCTTTCAAATAATTCAGGGAGTCACTTCCTCAGGTTCATTCATTGTTATCACTTTAGATCACTTTGTTTGTATAGCTATCTTATTTCATCTTACCAGTAACACTTTAGGGGCCAAGGATGGACAGAATTCTGTCCTGGTGAGACCATATCCTGACTTTTTGACTGTGGCAATGATTTCTGTTGTAATTCAGCTGTGTAGGCATCATTATCCTAATCAGGTCCTGAACATAGCATAAACGCACTTGTTTTGAAGTGCCAAATTCTCTGCAAAGATGTTTGTATTGTTAGTGTCACAAAGTGTATCGACTAGATGATGAAATGCTGAAATTGGAAACAGTAAAACGTTGGTTGGAAGATAGGACACTCACTTGTCTAGGAAAACTTTTTTCATGTTACGAACTTCTGCTTTTTCAATACAATTTAGCAGTAATGCTCAGGGGAAAAGAATGCAGGAAAGAATGTATTTTCCCCTGATGTACATGATAGCTCCTTTAAGTGTTAATGGTATTTACATGCACATTCAGAGACAGCTGTATTCCATGAACTGGAAAAAAGATGGTCAAGGGGATATTTAATAAAAATATCATTTGCCTTAAATGAACAGTTTACAAAATGTCAATTATGTTTCTGTTTTCTTAGGCCAGAAAAGATTAAACAACAAAGGCAGAGTGGAGGCAGAAAATTAACATTATAAATTAGCTATCAATGTATTAGGAAAGCCTGAAGCAGGTACTATCAAGTATTAAACTGATGTTTCTAAAGAAGTAACCTTAACTATGACAGGTCCATTCAGTTGAAACTAATAAGAGCATGAAGGCATTTTCCCAGGACTTGTAGACAGAATTTTATTTCTTATCCAATGTTTCTAGTGACAAAAAAAACCTACAAACAAACAAAAAAAAAATCAAAAAAAGCAAAAAGCACCCCTCCCAAAAAATCCCTGAAACCAACCAAACAAACAAAATACAACAACAACAAAAAAAACCCAAACTAAATGAAACCTGAAATTCTCTGAAACTGTGAAGGGAAAGATCTGCTGCTGCCCTTCACCTCACTTTATTCTTTTTCAGTGAGAAGAAAGATAACGTGAAGAGATAACACGAAGAGATAACATAAAGAGACAGAAAGGGGAATGGAGTGTTACTGCTCACACTGTGCTGAACTGCAAACAAAATTTCAAGCACAAGATGCTGTAAAACAAGCACAGTGATTTTCCAGATACCTTTATGCCAAATTTGTGTTAATATATGGAATTCTTATTTTTGGGTTTTAGTTGCCGGGCACTGAAATGCCACAGCAACTAAATTGAATTGCCATTGCAAATGCAGATTCAGTCCTCCTAGAAGAAAGTTGAAGATAATTGTTAGAGGAGGTATAAACTTGAATTTTTATAATTAATTTAGTCTACACGTGAAGGACTTCTTTTTCCATTACAATAAGTTCTGAGGCTTTAATTTCAGTTTATTGTTTATTTTGAAATCATTTGGATCTCATTGCATATATGTACTTCTTTGATGTCAGCCTTCATTTGAAATATACGTAGCTTCAATACATAAATATAAATATGTAAATATGGTAAAATACAGTATATGGTAATATGGTAAAATATGGTAAATATGGTATAAACACTAAAGTGAACAAAGATGGTGTGTTATCAAATGGATGCAATTCCCTCCTGAGCACTGGCCCTAAAAAAAACTTCATTATACATTATACAATATCCAGGTAATAATTTTATTTCACCCTTGATATTTATCCTCAAAATTACAAATCTGATCCCATCAGTCAAGGCTGGTAAAAAGCTGTGGCATTTAACTTCATACATTCTCTTCTTCCAGTTCACCAGTCTTCTTCACCTGCTAACCCTCTGCACTGCAGCTTAAATTTAATTAGCCATGAAGTCTTTTCTAAGATGAGAGTGAATCTTGCATCTGACAGGTTATACAGGCTTGAATATAAGTCCACATTCCATCTCTATGTATCTAGTATATGACTAACATATCCTGACCTTCATCAACACATTCAAAAGGGTTCCACACTGCCTTCTAATGTTAATAATCCTACATTATAATCTGATACTGTCTATTTGCCTCTGGCTTTTAATTTCTTTCATAAAATGTTAACGTGTCATGTTTTGATATGGTGGTTGTATAATTGTTTCTGGATGCGACTAGCAATTTATCAACTATGTTTTTTTCATAGCAAAATGTATATTTACCAAAACCTAAATAGTTTACGAGAAACCTGTGACCTAACAAAATGTCAGACTACAATGTATTGACCCTTTCTCACAGGAAATGTTTCATTTTCCATTTGAGAACGACTTGTTTATGCAGCACAGTGGATAATATTAAAAAAGCTACCCTTTAAAAGCCATTAAAATTGAAACAGGTTTTGATATGTTCAAACCAATGATTTGGCTTAAATCCAGCTTTATTGAACTGAAAAACCTTCACCTCAAGAATAGGTTTTAGATTTTTATTTTCTTTTTTCAGATGATAAACCTCAAACATTGCTGAGTGAGAAACCCTCTTTTTATCAGCCACTTCGTGTCCTTACACTTCAGGTCTCGTTTGGTGTGTTTAATGTGATCCTTTACCACAATTTCATTACGTGCAAAGGCTGATGCTGTCCTTGATGTAAGTACCATGTCTGGACATTGCCATCCAATGCTTGGATTACAGAGTACTCCTGAATTTTTAGTGGCTTGACTTGATACCCACCCCACTACCACCACCCCATTTTATTTGGCCTCAGCAGGGACAACAGTGACTTTTTGGATTTTGATTCATTTTTAACTTTAGCTATAGCATCACTGGACAATGCAACTCTATCTTCTAAGTAACATTTACATGCATGGAAACCGCAGACTTAGCTGTTTTCCCCCCCTGGGCTGCAAGATGGAACTGTATTTTCTGCTTTTCACTGGTAGATATCATGGAGCTGGATCACAGATAAGTGTAGCCCAAACACTATCTGGGAAAGTTTCAGATATGAAAGGAGGTGAGAGTAGTAAGAGTACTGGTGGTAGTAGTGCAGCACAGAACAAGCTCATAGGAATGTGCCCTGCTTTCAGTCTACCTCATCAAACACCTAAAGATCACTGACTGACCTAACCCTCCCCACCTTTCCCCAAAATGCACTATGCCCACCAGCTTATTTTGTCTTCCTGACTGCCTCCTGGTGAAGCCAGACCTTCACTGTGACCATTCTTGCTAAACATGTGGAATGGACCCTGAAAAGGAGAGATAGGAATTTTTATATATTCTTACTATTTATGTGTATTGATACAAAAATAAAATCATCTGCTGGAGAATCAGAGCCATTCACAAGACCCATATTTTCCAGTGTTAAATACCTGAGCCTTCCCAAATCTAATAACTGTGCTATTAGCTGCTGCGTATATATTCAACATTTTCAATATGAATGGCTCAAAGCATGACCTCTCTTTCCCTGTGTGTGCAAACTTTGCAGAAATTTGAAGTCTGAAATGGCTTGCTGTGTCCTCAGGGCACATGCGTGAACGAATGCTAGTTGATTTGAAGAATAAAGAACAAAACGCCATCAGAACACAGCTGACTTTAATTCCATAGTCAAAATCCATTGGTTTACAATGTGCTTATATTTCCAAACCAGTATCACTGTCAATAAGGAACTGCCGTTTCAGCACTCAGTGGCATTTAAGGCTGCTAAAGGGTTTTTCTTTGATGCTGTGCTTTCATTATGTCATTTTTAGGAAGCAGTTGCATTTCTGATTGTTATTTTTTAACTTGATTGGGCAGGACTATTTCTGCTGCAGCTAAAATCCCTGATATTTTTGCTGATGTTTGGAGCTAGGTTTCTAGTGCTTTATAACACAATTTTCACAGAAACCCTGAGCCCAAATCTTGTTGCACCCACAAACTCACCATCTGAAATTGAAAGTTAGTGAACACAGTTGTTTATTTCTAAGCTTACTGCAAATCTCTCAGCTTCCTATGGAAGTGCTTAGCCCATCTGGTTACACGAAGGAGAACAATAAGGAGAACTGGGCTGCAGATGGAATACCAGGACTCCCCTTTCATTGAGGAGCCTCATCAGGAGACTGGTCATCCTGGCAACATGTCATGCTACGTGTCATGTCAAGAAAACATGTTGTTTTCTTGAGCCTGAGTGGACAATGTTAAATACTTGTGTGATTAAGCATCATCACATATATGTGAAAGATAAAAGGAAGGGATTCTATAGGTACATTGCAAATAAAAGACAGACTAGGGACGATGTGGGATCTCTCCAGAAGCTGTCAGGAGAACTGGCTACCCTGGATTTGGAGAAGGATGAGGTTCTTAATGACTTCTTTGCCTCAGTCTTCACTGGCAAATGCTCTGACCACACC